>RJWT010005962.1:14662-30087 GCA_004365215.1 Cuniculus paca | reverse complement strand
TGGGTCCAGTAGACCCACTTTCCTCTTCATCTTCCTCATGATGCTATATTCCAGGGTCTGCATGGTGACTCTCAGAGAGGCTCTTTCTCTGCTGCTTACCACTCCACCATCTTGGTGCCTGCCTTGAATGACATTATTGAATTAAAAGAATTTCTGGCTTTGGTATTCAGGCGTGACAGTGTTGTGGGGAAGGGTACTACATCTGTGTAAAATTCCTGCTCATAGAAATATTCTTTGACTCTTTGAGAAGTGCATTCAGTTGGCAAAAGACTGTATACTTTAGATTCAGAAACACCTGGGACACCCAGTCTATTCCATTTATTGGCTCAGTGGCTTTGTACACATTTCTTTTCCTTTCTCAAAGGAGACATTTTTGATCCATGAAAAGAGTTAACACTCCGTACCCCAGGGTTACAGTGAGGCATGATGAGCTATTGTAGGGAAAGCACTTAGAACAGTAAATTCTAGTTCCTTTCTTAAATGCTGGTCTCTCATCTAGTGTTCTTCTTTTGTTAATTAAAGGAGATTTGTGAGGAAAATATAGAGCTTCTAAATAAGATTTATACTTTTTTTCTATACTAATGAGAGAAAGGATTATTTGGGTGATCTTGTCTCCAGATTCTTGTAGAAGTTGCTCTTCTTCAGCTTTAAAAAGAAAGGTCATGGGATTCAGAAGTTTGAAATAGTATTAATATAATCAGACATTTGAAAACAGTCTTTGGTATCTGCTTTCAGTCAATTTGATGAACTGTTTCGTAGCTGTTGGCATAAAGCTAAACTTACCATTATAATTCATACCCTACTCCTATTGCGGTGTGCACCTGAACTATGTTCTTGGCCTAAGATTTTAAATGGACAGACTCTGTCTTACAGCTGAGAAGAAATGCAAGGAAAGGTTGTCACCTGAGCTGCAGAAGTTCCCATGGAACAGCAGCCTCCGTGGAAGAGCACCTAGGAAACACTGTAGATGTCAGCTGGGCCAGTGGAGACTGGTTAATTTCACATTAGCTGTATGTTATGAAAATACACTTTTTTCATTAATGTTTAAAAAAGTCGCTTTCTACTTTTCAGAAAAAACTAGAAAAGAAATGACAGCCAAAGGTTCTACAGCAGTGGATGTTTTGCTGGCAACATTAGAGGTAAAACACTGTAATTATTTTTCTTTAATTATGTAACTAGTAATAGGAAGCAACACTGAAGGAAAAACCACATGTATGTACACGCATGAAATAAAAATTTTTTTCTTAGAGATAAAACCAATGAAAAATGGTTTTATGCTTTAAATTATATGGAATGGTGGTATAAGTATTCTAGTATGTATTATTTAAACGTCTAAATATATGAAGTATGATGAAAAATGCTGCATATGTTAAAATTTTAAAAAATCTTTATGGTAAAAGACACATTGCCATTAACACCGTAAAATACTCCCCCTTGCTTTGAGCACACTCGTTCCATTATTCTTGGCATTTTCTTTTCTTTTTTTTAAAGTTTTATTTTATTATATTTGCAATTTTTTTTCTTGTCTCTTTGAGACAAGGTCTCACTATGCCGTTCGGGCTGGCCTTGAGCTCACTTTGTAACCCAGGCTGACCTTGAACTTGCAGCGATCCTCCTGCCTCAGCCCCCAAGTGCTGGGATTGCAGGTGTGTGCCACCACGCCCAACTTGTGCCACTCTCTGATGCAGCTGTGGGAGTCTTTTCTGTATTGTTAGTTGTGTTGCCTTGGATGCTTTGATATTCCAAATCAATTCAGAACATTTAGCTTTCATAGTCCTTTAGACTTTGAGGAAGAGGCAGAAGTTGCATCATACCAGATGTTTTATAGGAGGAATATTTTGATGGGCATTAATGGCCATTATCTTTTACTGTAATGAATATGTTACAATTTAAATATTCACTATTTTTTAATCACACCTTATATATGAATGATAATTGAATTTTTATGCTAGTGTAAGTTTTGAGTAGGCTAAGACAGATGTATTCAGAATCAGGATTCTGTATTTTATTCAGTGCAATATTAAAAATAAGAAATGCATTCATGTTCTTTGATAGGAAGTCTTTAACTGCATAAACATGACATTTCTCCCTTAATTGTCTGCCAGTTTAGAGCAGTCTTAATAAAATACCAGCAGTTTTACTTCTTAAGTCCGCAGGGGGAAAAATAAGCACAAGTAGAAAAGACATTGCTAAAAAAGATATGAGAAAAGACTATCTCTACCAAATATCAAAGAACATGATAAAAACCTTAATAATTAAAATAGGTTAGCAGTCATACATGTAGACAGATATCAGTGAGACAAAACAAATTCTAAAAATAAAATGCTTAGGAGAATTTAGTACTGTTTGGTAAAGGTAGCATTTTGCACAGAAGACTAAGGGTTTACTTAATAAGTGGAGTGGGACAAATTGAGTGAGATGATGTACAAACCAAATGATATAACCCTATAATAGACTTTATCTTTTTAGGAACATAGTTTGCCATAAATATTTTAATGTTATTAAAAAAGTAGATTTTATCCTGTAGCCATTAAAAAATGAAGCTCTTTATTTATTGATATGTAAATGCCAACGCACTGAATGGTCTCTACAGGGCAGTGCCATGTGGAGAAATGACTCTATATGTGTGCACATGTATTTTTGCATGAGTTTCTTTTATGTGTGCTTCCCATCTCAGGTAGGATTCAGGAGAAGCTGAGAATAGGGCTGCCTTCTGAGCCAGGAGCTGGGCAACTGAGGAGTCTCGGTGTATGCTTTGTAGTGTCTCTTACATCTTATTATCTATTTGGTAGAAATATGAGTCAGAATGACAGATTAGTTCCTCATATAGGAATGTTGATACTAAGAAAATAATAGGTCAAATGATTTGTAAAAATCCTTATAGGCAAGAAGAAGAGACTGAAGTAATGGGCATAGTGGAAACCTGAACACATTAGTTTCTAGAGAAATTGGAAAAGTGTTTGGAAAATATAGGTGGTTCCCAACAGGTACAAAAGTTTGTGAATCACAAGTTTTCAGTGTTTTAATAAAGCTAATTAACTGTTTCAGAACACGAAAGATCTTCAAACTACACTAAATGTTTTAAGCATTCTTGTTGAGCTGGTGTCAGCTGGTAAGTTTTTATTCTTTTGGTTTCATTTCTGGGGAAACAGTCATCAGCTATGTATCACATATACTTAATTTTTTAAATATGTAAATAGAGGGTATTCTGGTATTGGAATTTGGAAACTGATATACCATACTCTTTGGTTGTTGGTTTGCTTTTGGTATATTCATCCTTCAGCCACCCTAAGTTTCAGAGCTTGGACCCTAGAACTTTTGCATCACTGTGTTTATTCTTTGTGTGCTTTTTTTGAAGTAAACCAAAATATGATTTCAGTATATTTGTTTGATTTTGAAAATCATCACTTTAAATATTTCTGGAATGCTAACAAGTTGTGATACCTACTAGGGAGGGTTTACTGTTCAAAGATTTTGTTTTGATTTTTAAATTTTAGGGGGAGGTCGAAGAGCAAGTTTCTTAGTTGCCAAAGGTGGTTCACAGATACTGTTACAATTACTTGTGAATGCCAGCAAAGAGTCTCCCCCACATGAAGAGTTGATGGTACAGGTTCACTCTGTTCTTGCCAAGATTGGATCAAAAGGTAAGGGCTTCGCCTGTGTGCTTATCAAAGCTAAAACATGTTTGTTACATTGTTTCTGCCTTAACATTGCTTAAGTTTTAAAATCTAAAAGGCTGCTTTTTCTTGATTTTTAGTAATGGAATGCCTTTTTTTTGGTACTGGGGATCGAACTCACAACCTCATGCTTGCCGGCACTGTGTCACTGAGCTAAATCCATTGCCCTGGAATGCATTTTTTAGTTATCTAGTAACTTGTTAGAATTTAGGATGTGAAATTCATGAGTTCTGCTAAGAATGGTAGAAAAAGAAAGACAGATATGTCAGAACCACAAGCGTGCCTCAGTGTGTTTGTGTGTCTCTTAAGTGTACTGGGTCCATGAAGTTCTTCCACTCCTGACCTCCCTACTGGGCTATTCCAGCCTTATCTTACCACCCTATTCCCTATCCTGCCCCTTGGTACATTTTCCAAACCATGCCTCAAAAGTGTATGGAGCATTTTAAAAACCATACAAATTTAAAGTTTTCATTATTGCAGGTTAACTTCATACTTGATGTTATAAATTCATAATATAAATTTACAGTGTCATTGCTGTATGATTTTCATTCAAAAGTTACACCTAAATTACTTCTTTCTTTAAACAGATAAAAAATTTGGAGTGAAAGCTAGAGTTAATGGGGCTCTAAATATAACACTGAATTTGGTCAAACAGAATCTGCAAAACCATCGATTGGTTCTACCTTGTCTTCAGCTTTTACGAGTATATTCTGCCAACTGTGAGTATTTCAGAGTGGATTTTAGTTAACTCACTGTTGCGAAGTTATACAAAATGAAAATGTTAAACTGCCTTAATTCTGTGAACTTCTCAAACTTGTGAAAAGGAGAGAAGATTGAATATGGCTTGTTATAAGTCCTAGGTCCTGCTACAATAGTGATGAGAGATAAGAACGTAAGAAGCTAGAAACACTGTGTACCTCTTCAGATTTTCATGAATGAGAAGGAAGCTGAGGACAAAGGCATGTGGGCACAGTCAGCTGGGGCTAATTAGTTTTCAGCAGTAGGGAAGTAGCAGATTAGAAACAAAATTGTCTGTGAGCCTCCCAGGAATCTTGAGAGGAGAGGCTCGCACAGAGATGGTCTCGAACACAGTGTCTCCTGAAAGACGGTACTCATTGAGCCATGGTGGGTGCCAGACCTGGGAGGGATGCATTTCCCTTTCATTTGTGACTGGGAAGTTGGAATGCCTAGTGAAAGAACCTAAAATGGGAATCGTAGAGTATATGTAGTTGCAGAGTAGTGTTGTTGCAAATAGTGGTAAAATGCCACCTGTATGTGTTTGTCTGTAGATGCACAAACACCTAGATACAAGTGTATGTATACGTGTCTCTCTGTGGAATGTGGCTAGACGTGTGCTCAGATGGCTCTGAACACTTAAATAGTGGATATCTACATAATTATACCAACATATGAAAAGGGGTTTGACTTGATAGCTAACTAAAAAAGTTAACAGCAGAAAAAACTCGAAGTAGAGGAACAAAATAGTAAAGGATAAAACAATTATTATATGTTAGAAAATTGAAAGTCAATTTCAAAATTAAAGCTAAATTGGATTAGATATAAAACAGATAAGCCACAAGATGCCAATCAAGAAAAATGGAAGACAGTATATACAGGAATGAAAAATAATAAAGGAAATGGTACCGTTAGGATAATGGAGTGGTACACAGGGAAAATTGAGACCATCCTACAGAGCATTAGGAGGTACATTTTTGGTAGTATTTTATTGACTTAACTACTAGAAAGCTAGCCAAATAGTTTATCTATAATTTTTAAAAGTAATATTCAGCACCAAAAATGGTAGGCACAGATTTTCTGTTAGGAAATACCCTCCTTTCCTTACTTTAGTTGCTTCAGTTAAGGTCCTTATTACATCTCAGCCAGGCCTTGGCCTTTTGCAGTGTCTCAGGTCTATTTTCTCCAGAGTGCTGTAGGTTCTGACCTGTTTACTGAAAATGCAAATCTGAGGTGGTGTTTCTTTTGTGCAGTTCTCCGTACCTAAAAGATTAACTTTTGGGGTTTTTCATAATTTCTTTCTTCCCTTTCTTTCCCGCTCTCTTCTGCTGTCCCTCCCCTGGTTCTTCCCTTCTATTGAACTCCTCCTACTCTTAGTGACTTGAGTTTACATTTATTGAATACTTCATGTAAGTTTTTGGCTGGGTATCCCTAAGTATATACATTTTTAGTTATTAAAGTTTTAAAATAAATTTACATCTTCTTCTCCCTCTCTCAGCTGTGAATTCAGTAACCTTAGGGAAAAACGGAGTTGTGGAGCTGATGTTTAAAATCGTTGGACCATTTAGTAAGAAGAATTCAGGTCTTATGAAGTGAGTAAATATTTGAATATAAATAGAGGTATATACTTTATTATTCTCGGCCTCATTATCTTGATATGTATAATAAGTTGAATTAAGTTGTATCTAAGGTCTTTTCTTAGTTCTTAAATAGTGATTTTATTATGGTAAAGATTTTCCTATGTAAAAATTTAAGTTTCAAAAATATACCAAAATTAGAAAAACTGGATTTCACTGAATACAGTATTTATAGAAATTTAAACAAAACATTTCTAGGTTCTGTAAGAGGAAATAAGATCATTTATAGAATATCATTCATGCAGAAACATTTATTGAGTGCCTACTATATTTCCCACCCAATTTTGCAGTCTCTTAATGACTATTGCTTCATTTTCACTGTTACATGAACATGTCTTAAGTTTATACATTTCTGCTTTGTCAAAATCATGTCATCCTTTTTTGTCTTGAGATATGTGTAGTTATAGATATTTAATTAAGATATGTTTTATATACAGTGGTACCTCAGTTCACAAATTTAATTTTTTCCGTTTCTGGTTGCAGTCCAAATAAGAACCAAAGAATTAAGTTTATAAACCAAGATACCACTGTATATATCTATGTATATATTCACTAAGAGTAGCCCTTTTAAACTAAAATGAAAGCAGTTTGCAGTTATGTGGTTATGCTTAGTATTTTTTTAAGCCTATAGGTCATTCTTTGAATTTTTTTGTTGTAGAATTTTTCAAACGTATAATAATTTATACTGTGTTATGTTAAACTAGTTAATGGAAGAAATTACCTAGTGTATTCAACAATTATCAACATTCCACCTTTTGTTTTATTTCTTCTCTACACTTTGTTTTTCTTGGAGTATTTTTAAGCAAATCCTGCTTTCTCTGGGGTGATTTCCTCTGAATATTACCATTTCTTAAATACATCAGTACATAACTCTACAGTGACATCCAACAGTTTTTAATTCCTTAATACAAAATACCCTGTGTTCTCCAATTTTCTCAAAATTGCCCCTTTACAGTTGGATTGTTTCACGCAGAATCCAAACAATACATATACATTATTCCTAATTCTACTTACGAAGTTTTCACTACAAAAGTAGTGAAAGTTTTCTACACAAAAGTACCTGTTACACAATTTTTTTTGTTTGTTTGTTTTTTTTGGTCTTTTTGAGACAGGGTCTCACTATGCAGTTCAGGCTGGCCTTCAGTTCACTTTGTAGCTTAGGCTGGTCTCGAACTTGCAGCCTTCCTCCTGCCTCAGCCTCCCAAGTGCTGGAATTACAGGCGTGCCCACAACACCTGGCTACACAATTTCAACAATAATCATTCTGCTGTTTTTATTTCTTCATCTTCTTCCCTGTCCTTATTTTTTCCTGGAGTCTTAGAAAGCACATGCCCACCATTCTTTTTGATCTGCAGATTCTTTAGTATGTTTGCTGTCATGTATAGGCCTTCTTTTTTTTTTTTTTTTCATCACTCAGGCCTTGTTTTTGTTACCACACTATCATTTCTGTGTCCAACAATAGTAATTTCTTATTATCATTTTATATTTTTGATGATCCAAGAAATGCCTTTTTTTTTTTTACAGTTGACCTATTCAATTTACAGTCCAAATAAGTTCTGCACATTTTGTTTGATTGATATATCTCATATCTTTTAGAATCAATAAAAAGCCACACCTATTTCTTGGTTCTGTTTTGTTGTAGGACCTACAACATTTCTTTAGAATGTTCCAAGCTCTGGATTAGGGTAATGTTATGCCGGAGTCATTTTATGTACAGGATGTCCCTCACATTTTCTGTGTGCTGACAGAGGTAGTGACTTGATTAAATTTACCCTTTTTTAAAAATAAAAATATTTCAGAGGTAGTGCTAGGTGCTTGAGGGACTCTGTCCGTTAGAACATTCCCATACTTAATATCACTAATGATTTAGCACTCATTCTTTGCATTGCCTGCATGTGTTATTTTACTAGGGCTTGTAAAATAATAGCCTTTCTGATTTTCTCATCCCCCCCATACTATATTTATTAGTTGTGAGTCTTTTATAAAGGAAAACTTGTCCACATAAACTGTTAGGTTAAATTTTACTAATGAGCAGGGAAAAATTCAGAACATTTCCAGTGTTTCCACCCTTTCTAGTCAAAATATTATAAAATGTTTTGGGAGCTTACTTGAGCATATATTTATTTATTAACTGTTTTGTGGTATAGTGAACATGTTTACTTATGAAGAGATTAGATACATTCCTAGACTGTGATATGAAACAAGATGTTGTATCACAATTAGTTAATTGACAGAGTGGGTATATTGTAGTGGCTTAGAGTCGGCTCTGCAGGCATGGAGACTTGGCTTCGTGTTTACCGGTATCGTTTACCTGCCCTAGGATGTGAAGTAACTTAACTAATGGGCCCCTGATTCCTGTTTGGAAAATGGCAGTAATATTAGTGCCTCTAGAAAGGTTGTGAGGATTTAAAGAGATGATTCCTATAATTAGCACATTGCTAATTATATTGATGTATACAGTTTAGGTAAATAATGTAGTAGTGTTGGTTTGAATGAGTTGTAGCTAATACTCAAAGTGTATGTGTATGTGTATACACACACACGCGCACACACACACACACACACACACACGCAAAACGTGTTTTTTTCCCCATTCTTGCTAGGCATGTGCTGAACAACTGAGCTACATCTCCATTCTTACTTAACTGTTTAGTACTGGAGACTGGACCCAGAACCTTCACATTGGGCTATATCCCCTCCTTTTAAAAATTTTTTTGAGACAGTCTTGCTAAGTTGCCCAAGCTGGCCTAGAACTTGTGATCTTCAGCTCAGCATCCTGTATAGCCCAGGCTGGGATTATAGGGCATACCACCATGCCCAGCTTCTATTTTTATTTTTATATCATATCTCCACTTAATCTGTAAAGAACTTAATAATTTATCTTTCATGTAATGGCCACAATCTTTTTTTTTTTTAACCTAAGATCCATATTACTGTATTGTGACCAAGTTACCAATGTCCTTAGGAGAAAGGGAAGATTTCAGAAGTTATTTTTATATGTACCACATGGCTTATGTCCAGAACTATAGAGAAATCAGTGGGCCTAAAACATCTGAGAAAAGTATACAATTTAAGTTATAACTTCAATTTGAATTATATCTAAAATTTTATTATATCTGAATTATACCTTCATTTTTTCTATTTTTTACTAAATAAGTGTATTTTGTATTTTTGTGAAGTAGTTTCACACAATTGTAGGCAGTTTCACACAATTGATATTTTAAGATATTGCATCTATTACCATACATTTAAATTATAAAAATTAATACAAAACATCACTAATTAAATTAGTATATCTTATGTGTTTTGATCTACAAATCTTTGTTTTATGGTCATTAAAATTTTTTATTCTTAATTTGTCTTTTTAAAAGAACTTTTTACTTTAAAAAGTAAAAAGTACTGAATGGCTGAAACATTTGTTCTTTGGTCTTTTGTCATTTTTACTAATCTGAGAGCCCCTCTGCACTCTAAGAAAGCTCACACATATGAGCTTCCTGTTGTGACAGTTCTTTCTCAGCAGCGCCCTGCCCTACCAGGGTGGGGTACTAAGGGAGTTCATGTTTGAAGGGCCAAGCTCCCCTTAGGGTTTTCTTCCCTCTTTTCCGATTTTGAACTCTTAATCCAGACAGAAGTGATGCTGGCAGTGGTTATGACTGTATCCTCTCGCACGTCCCCATGTTGGAGGCCTTGCAAGGACTCAGTTTAAAAAGCACACAAAACTCATGGATGTGAGCTTTTCCTTCTTCACTGCTCCTAGATGAGAAAGCATGGGCTTCTGAGTTATCATTGCTTCTGTTCCTTGTGAGAAACAGGAAGATTGGAAAAATACATGAAGAAGTATAAATTATTGATACTGAGAAATTATAATCACTTAGCATAATACAGACTATCCATTTCACCAAATCTGGTATTTTAAAATGCTTGTATAATTTTTACACATTCATACTAGCTTAGAAGTGTCATAGAATTTTAGAAATTCCTTTGTATTAAAATTTATTACCTTGTAAATGTTTTGGCCACAATTTTAAAGCTGATTTTGAATCAAACTTCATTATTTCCTTTAATCTAATGGAACTATGGAATTAGCTTGATGGGTTTTGGAGTAAAATAGAACTGTTCATATTCCAGCTTTCCAGAGTTGAGGAGTAAACAACAAAAAAGTTGTAGTTTTAGGGTTGGAAGCTGTCGGAAGCAATTTTATTTGGTTTAAGCATGTTATCAAACAACTGTCAGTTTTGAATAAAGAATTAGCTGTAAATGAGAAAATCTGATATGAGTTGTTTACAAGAGTTGCATCTCATGTATGTTTCAGTTTTCTAGGGATTTGTAACACATGAGCACAACTTGGTAGCCTAAAGCAGCAGCAGTTTCTTGCTTCAGGGCCAGGCTGCTTCTGGGCCTGGTGTGTGGGATGGTGTCCTCTGTCCTTCTAGGTTTTGCCTGTTTGCTGGCCGTGTCAGGCTATCCCAGGCAGCAGCAGTGTTTCCTTTCCTGCCTCCATCGTCGCCCAGTGGTGCTGTCTCCCTGCATGTATCTTTCCAGTGTCATGTTGGAACCCAGGCTTGCTGTGCATGGGCCCGCCTACTCCACTAGGACTTTTGAGTTAGTACTTTGCCAAAGACCCAAAGAAGGGTACATTCTGAGGTCCTGGGGTGAATACTTGAACGCACATACTGGGTTACTATTCTGCCTGATGTGTTGATTAACAGTAAGTCAGTTGTGTGTACTCAATGGAAGATACAATTTTTGTTTGATCTTTTACTTTGTTGTTCGGTATCTTTGCTTTGTGAAGAGTTTTAGTTACCTAAAATGTCTTTCACAAGCCTTGACTTCTATCTGTAGGCAGAGGTTAGGGTTAGGGTTGATGTTTTAGGTGGGTCACGGTCATCTTTGTAGTAAAACAGTTGACTAAAAGGCAGCACTCCTGGAGGTTGAGGCAGGAAGATTTTAAGTTTGAACCCAGCCTAGGCAGTTTAGTATCTAGGGAGACCCTGCCTCAAACTTTAAAATAAAATAAAATAAAATAAAGAAAGGCCTGGGATTGTTACTAAGTGAAGGCCCTGGATTCAATCCCTAGTGCTGGGACCAGCGGACTGCTTATATTGAATGGTAAGATACACACAGTGGGATCTGCTACTTACTGTGCAGAATATGGTGGAATTCAGTGAATATTGAGATTATTTTAGATAAGATTAATCACATTGATTAGTGCTTGGGGACTAAAGATTTTGTCTCAGTTTTCTTACTTTTAAAATAAAAGGTATTTATAACATATAGCAATTAAACAAAGTAATCAGCAAGACCTGATTGCCCAATGTACAGTGCTTATTACCCACTTTCTGCCCACCCCTTCCTCCCTTCCTCTTCTCTTCCTCCCTCCCTCTACTGTTTCCTTCCTTCATTCCTTTCTTTTTTTGTTTTTTTGAGCCGAGGTCTTGTTATGTAGTTCAGGCTGGCCTTGAATGTACTATGTAGCCCAGGCTGTCCTCAAACTCAAGGCACTCCTTCTGCCTCAGCCTCCTGAGTGCTGGAATTACGTGTGTGTGCCACTGTACCTGACTGGGCATATCTTTCTGACATATGTGTTGTGCATATTCAAAGTGTGCAATTTCATAAGAATTGACATATGCAGGGTTTTAATCTATGTTATTAATGTATTCATCTTTATACCAACACAGTCGTAAACACTTCTTACCGAGGACAGCTCCCATGAAGGCAGAGAAGTGCCTGGAGCTCTGCACGCATGTTGGGTCTTGGGCACGTACCTAAGCCTGGAAGCTGGCACAGTTACGGAGATGTTCAAGGTCACCACGCAAGGCTTTATTGCTCTCTGCGACAGTTCTCCCGTGATTTCTTCCTTTGACCCAGGGACTCACAGTTGTGCTGTCACTCTAGCTTGACATGAATGCTCACTTAAACCATGTAGTATACACTTTTGTCCTTGTGGTTGGATCTTTTTTCATTCATCATGATTATATTTGGGTTCATTTGTGTTGCACATATCTGTTCTTTCTCCTCATTGGGTAGTATTCTGAATGTTATGGGGATATACTAGATATACTATAATTCACCTCTTGATAGACATTTAGGTGTTTTCAGTTTTTGACTGTTACAAATCAAACTGCTGTGAATGTTTATGTGCAAGATTTTATACGACCGTATGTCTTTACTTCTGTCGGGTAGATACCTAGGAGGAGCGGTGACTGGATCAAGAGGTGGCTGTATGTGTAAGTTTTGAAAAACACATCCTTTCTTAATGAATAAGTTTGCTTTTCCTTGGGCAATTTGAATATATGCAGTATGATTGTAGTAACTGCTTTAATGTTTTCTAACACAGTGTCAGTTCTAGATCAGCTTCGTTTGGTTATTTTTCTTCATCGTGGGTCTTAATTTTCTTTTTGCATAGCTGATAACTGTTTTCTTGTTTAAAAATGGAGCTCTTGTAATCGTTTGCTGATAGATTTTGAATGCTAAAAATGTATCTAGATACTTTTTACAAAAACATGTAAACTCATGGATATTTAGAATTAAGTGACCAATTAAGCAAAAAACATGTAAAATAGGGCACAAATAGAGAGTAATGAGGGAGTGATGAGCGCTGTGCCTGACAGTTTTTGATTGGATGTCAGATATTGTGAATTTTACCTCATTAGATTCTGGATATTTTTGTATTTCTGTAAATATTTTTGAGTTTTGTTCCAGGATGCAGTTAAGTTACTTGGAAATAGTTCGCTACAAGTCTTTCAGGTGTGTTAGGTGAATTAGCGTACTGTTGGGTATGAGACTGATGCTCCTCCACTCTGAGCGCCGTCTCTGCGTGCTGCAGCTTGTGCCCATGGGTGACGAGGCTCCCAGGTTGGTGGGTGGGAGCACACCTGTTCCCAGCCCTCTGTGAGTATGAGGCGCTCTTCACTGGTTGTTGGGATGGCTTTTTCTGCAGTCCTGTTAGTTCCTTCACACGCAGGTGCTGATCACTACATTGCTGAAGTTCCGGGAGAAACCTCTGAAAAACCCTGTGCTCCTGTTTTCGTACTGCTTCCTCTTCTGGGTGCTCTGCCCTGTGAACTCTGACCGCTTGGTTCCCTGGACTCTCCTTGTTCTTGGTCGGAGAATTCCCAAGCTTAGCGCAGGGAAGGGATCTGGCACGCTCCCTCCAGGTTCCATCTCCCTGGGTCTGGGCAGGTCGCTTTCTTAGTGTGTGGCGAGCTGGGGCCACTGGTGTACCACCTCATGTGTTTCCTCTCTCACGGACGTCTGCCTTTCATCACATCTTCAGTTCTTCCATTTTGAGAAACGTTATTTCTCAGATGAGAAGGCAGGTCTAGTTCCTGTCATTTTATCTTGTCTGAAGTGCAAGTTCTGGTTGCCTTCTTTTTTAAGATTATAATCAACAAATACTAATTGTACAAATGAATGACTGGGATTCACTGTGATGGTTCCAAACATGGGTACATTGTGTCCTCATTGTGTTCATCCACCCGCCTTCTGTCCTCTCTCCTCACCTTCCTTTCCACCCCGCTCCCCTGACCTCTTCCTAATCCCTAATAGCCCCTTGTGTATTTTTAGGTTATCATTTTTTTTAAGTTTCCATATATGAGAGAAAACATGATACTTGTCTTTCTGTGCCTGGCTTATTTCAGTTAACATGATGTCCTCTATTTCTATCTACTTTCCTGAGAATGCCAGTATTTCATTCTTCATGACTGAGTTACACTCCATTGTGCATGTATTTCCTATTTTCTTTTTTTTTTCCAGCACTGGGGATTGAACTCACAACCTTGTGCTTGCCAGGCAGGCGCTTAGGCCGCTGAGCTAGATCCCCTGCCCTTATATTTCCTATTTTCTTCATCTATTCATCTGTCAACAGACACCAAAGGGGTGATTCCATTTCTTAGCTCTTGTGAACAGAGGATAATATGGTTTCTTCCTTTCCTATTTGGTCATCCTTTTTTCCTTTCTCTTGCTTAATTTCTCTGAATGAAAGTTCTAGTAGTACATTGATGAAAAGCAGTAAGAGCACACCCTTGTCTTGATTTGATCTTAGAAGAAATGCTTTCAGTGTTTCCACCTTGGAGTGATGGTGATGATCATTGGGAATGATGTTGGAGATCGGACCTTGAAGTGTACTGCACTGTTACTGCATTGGGCCCCTCTCTCCATTTAGGTGTAGTAGTGTTTGTTTATAAAATTAGGTGCTCTAACCTTCTGTGCATAAAGATTTATAGTCATTATATGTTAATCATCTCATTTATTGACCTCTCCAATGAAGACAAAGTTCTGATGTATGAAAGAAACTCTTGGAGCTTCTTAGCTGCGTTAATTTTCTGATACTTATAAAGATCTGCTTAGAAAAATTTCTTATACTTGGGGAAATTGTAGATAAATTTTCCTATTTGATATAATTTAGACAAAAGTTCTTTTTTTTATTTTAAAGAGGATACAACAAAGGGAAATAAAACTAATCAGAACAAACCAGAGTAAGTGATACAGGACTTCACAACTTTACCAAATCAACAATAGTTACCATGATGCCTTTTGTTGTCTTCAAAATAGCTGCAGATACTTTCAGACACAGTAAAAATAGAACAAAACAGAATAGAATAAAAACAGGAAAAATAAAACAATGGATAAAATAAAAGACTACAAAACACAACAGTAAATTCAAAATGGCTACCATATATATCTTACTATCATTGAAATAGCTGCTCATGTCACTGGGTATAACATAATCAAACAAAGCAAAAGAATAAAATCCAACCCAACAAAACGATACACAATGTAGGACTTCAGAGTGAGACTATAGGGAATCAACAATGGCTACACCCTCAGAAGGAGACCCCTCCCCAGATGCCACGCTGCGTACCGCTATCTTCTGAATAGATGATCAGACCACTGGCCCTAGACCTGCAAGGTCAGTGAAACACCAAACCACCACAGGCTTTCAGTTGCCTTTCACCTTAATAACTATCACTAGAGCCTGTGTTTCTCTGGGTCTGCCACTCCCTTGGGAGGGGGGAGTTGACACTTGTTTGCCAGCCCAGGAGCCTGAAGGAACTGGGATCTGACTGTCCTCCTGCCAGCTGGGGCCCACGGGGAGAGGCTTGGTTCTGGAGGTCCCGGTCCCACGGTGGCCTGTGCATGGTGTTTTTTCCGGCAGGATGGTTCTAGTTCTGCACCAAAGTCCATGCTAATGCTGACTCATGGGGAGAGGCTTGGCTTTGGATGTCCCGGTCCCACAGGGGCCTGCGCATGGCTGAGAAAATTTCTTATGATAGTTACAGGATCACTACTTAACCAAGTCTCTCATCTGGCAGTCTTGACAATCTATTTCAGGTTTCTTCTATTCAAGTTGAAGGTCAGCATAAAGTTTTCCTTG
>RJWT010005962.1:0-14562 GCA_004365215.1 Cuniculus paca | reverse complement strand
CACAGTATGGCCCTTTTTCAAGGGTGAGATAACACTGATGGTGACAGGTCCTGAGCATCTCTTCTTGAAGGCTCACTGTGTCAGCCTGTCTCATTTATTTTCTTTTTGGTATCAGGAATCAAACTCAGGATCTTGAGCTTGCCAGTCAGGTGCTGGTGGAGCTGAGTTACATCCCCAGTCCTCAGTCTGCCTCTTGCACATCAGACAGGAAGCTTTTCTAGGAAGCAGGCCCCTCAGACACTTACGTATGATGAACCTGTGCCTCTGGGAATTCCCTAGGGTAGTACTCTTTCATTTTTCGTTCTGAGGAAGCAATTGTTTTATCTTCCAGAGGGAAATGTCTTCAATTTGCAAATCACTGTGATGGCTCAAAACCCAAGAAGAGGCAGAAGCAAGGCCCACAGTAACTGTAGAGCTACAGGAGCCTTAGGTTCCTGGTGAGAACCTGGCCTTGTGCTCAAACACTGGAGAAGTCCCGCAGGGTGCTGAGTGCATAGGCATAACTTGAGAACGATGCTCGGTGGCCTCCACCAGGGTGGAAGGAGCTCCCTGGCTGTCAGGCCTTGAAACCCATCTCCCTGCCCTTGGGCCCTCCGGGAGAACCAAGGCAGACAAGGGAGGGTTGTGCTGGCTGTGTGCAGGAGCGGTGGGGCTGTGGCTTGCTGAGTCCAGCCCACTCACATGGCCATCCAGGCTGTCTTCTTGCAGGAAGACATTTCTGATTTCGTAATTTCCTTTCTCAATAAGAAGGAATTTTATTTATTTTCCGTATCACTGAATTTTTATGCGACTGTGTGGACGTTACAAAGTTTCCATATCCACAAAACAGGATAATTCTATAAACCAGAGTTGTTTTAAGAATTAAAGTAGAAAGCATGTATATAAAGCACCTAGAATGGTGCCTGCCATTTATTAGTCTTGCTAATGCATAGCCTTCCATTCCTTTTGATTGCTATAAATAGCAGTTTCATTTGGAAGATCCATTTCTGTGTTTAAATCTGAGTGATTTACAGAAGTCCTTATCCTTCCTAATTCTGATAAGTTTACAGTCTTTTATTTTTTATTGCGTGGCTATAAAAGTATGATGTTTGTCACTGATGATTTCATTCATGTAATGAAAATTCAGTGCATAGTTCTGTAATGTTTATTTACTTTTAACTTACCACTACCAACATTCCACATTTTTTAAGAAAGTTATAGGTATACACTTAGGTAATATTTTAAAATGGACATGATTTGTTATTTTATGATTATATTATAAATAAAGGTGTATGTGTTTGCTTTATTTGTGTCAAGCCAGTGTGTAATTAACAAGAGCTTTCTCTTATTGGGCATTTGTTGAACACTTACTGTGTGCCTAGTTATGGATTATTATTTCGGGTTTTACTATGAACCAACATCCCGCTTGAACCTTTTAATCCATGATTCTTTTTGCTTTTTCCTACATCTGTTTGTGCTACCTCTCGTCTACCATTAATATATCAACTTTTACTTTATTGCCTTGTTTTTGGTTTTAATTTCTTGAATATATTTTTCATACACTGTGGACTATAAATTTATCTGTGGAAGCCATATGTTTGT
Organism: Cuniculus paca; assembly: GCA_004365215.1. Taxonomy (NCBI): domain Eukaryota; kingdom Metazoa; phylum Chordata; class Mammalia; order Rodentia; family Cuniculidae; genus Cuniculus; species Cuniculus paca. Next base: position 12,981 of record RJWT010005962.1, on the reverse strand, counting down.
TTTCTAATTTTATACTCAAGAAATTGCCACTGTGGGTGTCTAGTAGGCATTCAACAAATGCTTGGTAGTGAGTGCAGTGCTTAGTTAAGTTTGGTAATATACATATTTTAATGCGGATTAATTATGGTTACTGACATCTTTGAAGAGGTGCTATAGTATGTTGCCTTATATTTTGAAAGTTACTGAAAAAGTGCCAGTTTTTTTTAGTAACTCATTTTGAAGAAACTCCTCCAATTATTTTTTCCAAGTGGTGTTATATACATTCTTAGAGCTTATTAATGGCAGCTGGTTTCCCCATTCGCGACTGAGTGTTTATGTCCAAACAGAGACATATCTATCTGTCTTCAGTCGTAGGACTCTTCCCTTTTCCTTTGAAGGACAGTAGGAGTTTTGAAGGTAAAAATTACGCTTGTTATTTATCCTCTTTGGTGCTTCGTAGCTGAAAGATGTTAAGGACTCCTTCTTCTCCCCAAACTTGCAAGTTCCAGAATGTTTACAGTAGGTATTGCCTTATGTGTAAGGATTGTAGCTTGATAGAATGGAAATACTGGAATTCCAGAAAGTTAAAATATCCATGGAATTTCGTAGTTATGAAATTAACTGTACCAAAGCTTGTATTTAATTTCTTTGCCACTCAGGGCCTTTCATTCCTAAGAGTGTGGTTCCTTTGTGAACTCTGTCAGGGTCAAATCCAAGTACAAAAGTTGATAGCATTCATTTAATTTCTGACATAAAGACTTGTTAGACAATGTTAATTTTCTTTTCTGTCTTAATAATTTTTTGCACCGTATCAGGTTTTTTTCTGATTTTAAGCTAAAGGGAGAAATGCCTGTAGAGAAATACCATATGTAATTGATGCTCTAATAACAATAAATCTTGGAATAGTTAATAGAATAATTACTTATCTGACAAGATTGTGTGAATTTATGATTGTAGATTAATTTTACTAGTTTTGTTGTTGTTTGTGTTTTCTTGTTGTGTTGACAGGGTTGCTTTAGACACTCTTGCTGCATTGCTAAAATCAAGTAAGTTTTTAAATACTAGAAATACTAGATTATTTTTTTCTGAACATTCTATTTACTATATTAAAGAAACTGGAAATACAATGTAGTCTACAGTTTTAAAGCTGGTTTATAATATTCTAGTGTTGAAATTAATTTTAATTTCTAGTGCAGTTGCTACTCATGTAACTAAAACCATATGCTTATTGAGCTGTACTTTAGTACATTTATATAATTTTTTCAAGCCCATTTATTTCCTATTATTAAGTTATTTATATAAACAAAGTCCTTCTGGTAAAGGAAAATAAATATTGTATATCATTGTTTTGAAAAAATGAACCTAACATGAAATTGAAAACATTTAATATGAGAACTATCTTGAACAGTCACTATCTCTGTACATAACATGTGGTTTTTAATTTAGACGCTCTTACTAGAAAATTTTTTTCTCCCATATGTTCTAACTTATAATATTTTGAAAAGTGACTGTTAATATAAATTTACAGACTTAATTTCATTTACAAAAATTTTTATCTTCAGAACTGAGACATTAGAATAGATGTGTCTTATGACACTTATGGAGAATAGTCATATGTTTATAGTTTTTTTTCTGTCCAAGATACTCAGTATCTCTATTTTAAACATTGATTTTCATCAGTAGTCTCCTGGATAATTGGTTAAGTAAATTAATATTTTGGTCTTAATATTTAGTCTCAAACATCTCTGTTGACGGCTTTCATATGTCCCATCTTCTCAAGATACAGTTAACAGGCAGCTGGTAAGCTATCAAGGGTGAGACTAATTGCCCTTAAATTTGCATTGCTGGAATTGGTTTTTTAAATAGTAGCAAATGATTAAATGATTGAAAATCTGTTACTGGTAAAGATTTAATAAGTATAAAAAATCCCCTAAGTATTAGTATTATACCAGAGTTCTTATGGTTATCTATATAGTTCTTATGGTTAGCTATAGAGATTAGGTTATCTATATAGTTTTATTTTCATATGGGATGTGATAAACTTTAGACCAAAATCACATTAACTTCAAACAGCATTTGTATTTTTGCTTTTATGTGCTTTGATGATGTAATTCAAGGTATTTAAATATTGATTCTTAAATTAATAAAGGCATATATTTTTGGAGTGGATCACAATAACTTTAAAATTTTATTAAAGCTTACTAATTTTCAGAATCACTAATGACAGACATTAATTGTAGACCAGTAAAAACTAAAATTCTCAGAAGTTTCAAATATTTTATGGAAATTAATCTAACTGAAATTTTGTATCTTCAATTTTAAGTAGTAGTTTTCCTTTTAGTCAATTCTTTTTACAAAGGGAAATGATGGGTAAATATACCTGTTATCTCTATCAGAGTAAAAAAAGATAACTGAGAAATAGTTTCATATATTTTCAGATGACACATGGGACTGAATAGGGTGAAGTTTAATAATGCAAAATAATGTTTAGTACCTCACTGTGTATTTTAAAATGGACCATAGCATTTTGGAACACTCCTTAGTTATTTGTATTTTTAAAGATTCCTTGTTTTCTTGAGGGGGCACTCATTTAAAGGTTAAATTTGACTAAGACAAATGTTGGAAAGTGTAAGTTAAAGAATATAAAGAATATAAAAATGGGCAGCTACATTGTTGTTACTGATGTGTAGATTAGAGTTAGCCTGAAGGTAAATTTAGATTTTCTTTTAAGTAGAGAAGGAAGAAGAGGAGACATGCTCATGGGGAGTCTTGTGCCCCAAGCACATTATCCATTGAATATTGATCAGTGCAGATTGTAGCTGGATCTGTTCACTTCCTTTAAGGGTCACCTCAGCATCTGTGTTTGAATTATAAGAATTTCTTATTTAACCTTTCATATATAACTTTAATGTTTCTTGTAAATACCATTTAGGCTATTGGGAATTCTGGCAGAAACAGAGTTTTTAACAGTTGCAATCATCATAATGGCTTTTAACAAAATTATACTCACAGCTAGTAAACTTAAGGCTTACATATTCTAAGTGATGTAACTAGCTTTGTTTATATAAAACTTGTTGCTCAAAACAGTTGTACTAATTTTACGAATAGTTCATACATAGCCTTAGCAAGCCAGTGATTTTCGATATAATAGAGTTTTGGAAACTTTCACATAAGAACACTTTCTTCCCTGGTGAGTTGCTCCTGCCTCTCGGATGTCAGAACGTAGTTATGGAAGGGAATTAGTAAATCTAGCTCAGTGTTATGTTTTGGTATATATTAGTGAATTTGGAAACTATAATAATTGTCTCAGGCATCTAAAGTCAGTGTCATCTTAGTACCCACGCCATGAACTAGGGGTCATTTTATGGATACACTGGAAATTAAGAAGAGATTTAATATTTCTTTCTAACTGTACAGTCTCAGATGGGTTGGTATTTTTAAAGATTCCTTGTTTTCTTGAGGGGGTACTCATTTAAAGGTTAAATTCTACTAAGACAAATGTTGGAAAGTGTAAGTTAAAGAATATAAAGATTGTAAAAATGGGCAGCTAACCCCATTATCTTGTAGTACTTATAATGGACTCACCAAATTAGCACTAGGTGGCTTGGTGTGTTGCCATGATATGATTTCTTTACTGCCATCTTAGTAAAATACACTGTTTTTTGGTTAATAATCTTAAATATCGATACTTTAAAAACAGTAAAATTAGGTTAAATTCGTACTCCACTAAAATTGGCCTTTTATACAAAACCTTTAATACACTTTTCATTATTTTAAAAATGTAATGCCCAGAAAGAACTATTTTCTAATCATGTAATACTCCTTACATTTAATTTATAAAAAAATTATTTATTTATTTATTTTTTTCTTTTTGCGGCACCGGGGATTGAACTCACGACCTTGTGCTTGCCAGTCAGGCGCTTAGGCCGCTGAGCTAGATCCTTGGCCCTAAAAATTGTTTATTTTTAAATTAGTATTGTTATGGCATGGATTTTATGTAATTGTGAGATTATTTGAGCAATTAGTTTCCATGGAAACAAAGGGAGCTACAGCTCAGTGGGGTTAATTTCATGTTTGTGAATTCCTTTTGATACAATGCCAGTATGTTCATAACTTTTAAAGTCCATAAAGTTTTTATTAATATTAAAAACATGACCTAATTTTATTAAAGATATTTTGACTTTCGTAAACTATAAAATTACAAAGATTTATGAAGTACTTATATGGGCAGGAAAATTCTGCAAAATGTTACAAGGTTCTAGAATTTGTCATTTACTTTGTTAGAAAAACGTGTAAATAGGTCGTTGCCCTTTGTTGAGGGGATATAGGAATGATAAGAATTCAGCCACGTGTGGTGGCACATGCCTGTAATCCCAGCTCTTGGAAGGTGAGGCAGGAGGATCACAAGCTGGAGGTAAGCCTGAGCTCTACGTAGCAGGTCCAAGGCTATACAGCAAGACCTTGTCTCAACAAACAAAAAACCAGGAAGAAGAATTGTGAGAATTCATCATAATACCGAGGTTATATTTTTAAATTAACTTATCCTACCCCTTTCTCTGTGTCATTTAAAGTATATTCTTTCTCAATTTTCTTTTTGTTAAAGAAACAAATGCCAGGAGAGCTGTAGACAGAGGATATGTCCAGGTGCTTTTAACAATTTATGTAGATTGGCACCGCCATGATAACCGACATAGAAACATGCTTATTCGGAAAGGAATTTTGCAGAGCTTAAAAAGTGTTACAAACATCAAGTTGGGAAGAAAAGCATTTATCAATGCCAATGGGATGAAGATTCTGTATAACACTTCACAAGTGAGTTGTTTTCTTCCTGTTTTCCTACATAATGTCCTAATGGTAATGCGTTTTTAAAAACTGAATAATCAGAAAAGAATATATAGTATATATTTAAAAAAAAACTTAAATCCAGAAGGTACAGTCGTTCTCACGTGTGACCACAGACTGGACTGGGAAAGTGATCAGTGCCTGTGTCTTCAGTGTGAAGTTCTCTTAGGTTAAAGATGTGTGGAAGCATCTGCTGGAAGGGAAGGGTTCCATGGAGCCGTGATTTCTAGGCTGTATAGTTGACGGTACTTCGTTTTGCACACTGCCCTCCTGGTGCATGTGTGGCTCCTCCTTGGCAGCTGGTAGAATATTTGTGTTGTGTGTGTGTGCTCTGGTGGAGCCTTTTCTGAATCAGAAAGGTACAGAAGGGAAATCTCTTAAGTAGGAATTCTAGTTCTGCCAATAGTATATCCAGTGAGATCTTGTCTAGCATCTGTTGAAGACAGTCGGCTATGGAAAATGGGGATATTTCATTGCAACCCTCATGGTTTTAGAAGGCTATAATAATAATAATAATTATTTTTAAATTTTTTATTTTAAAGAGAATAAAAACAAAACAAAACAGTAAAACACAACAAAGCAGATCAGAACAGAACAATGCAAGCAATACAGGTCTTCAAAACATAATGACAGGAAGTTAACAATGGCTACCCTAGTGTCTCTTGTTTTCTTCGAAATGGTTGTTCATACATTCACACACAATAAATTCAAACAAAACAAAATAATATAAAACCAGATAAAACAAAAGGGTGAAAGCATTACAGGCCTAGAAGCTATAATTATTAGGAAAGAAATCTGACATTCTGAAAATACCAGCCAGGTAACTTGGTTGTGCCTTCTTGGTTTTGCACATGAACAGTCTCTTTTTACAGAACAGTAGTTAAGATATTAGAATATGATTGTTTACTTTTAGTGTTTTCTTTTCTAAAGCAATGGTATGTACTTGTTCTTATTATCCCTAGTACAGTGATGAATATTTGATGTAAGAGGTATTTACTTGCCAGATGTGAAAATGGATGCTGAAAATTTTGTAGTGTCTCAAAGTGCTGCCTAAATCTCAGTCACTGATAATAATAATCATGTGACATAGTTTCAAATTCCTCTATGCCCTAGCCCTTCTGAAACTAGATACCAGGGCAGCAAATCAAATTGTTCGAACTTTGAGTTGGCTGTTAAGTCTGTGTTAATAAGGTGAATAGCCAACTTATGAAAAGTGCCATCGTTTGATAAGTGATAGAGAAAGGGTTAGTAAAGTGCACATTCATTTTTATTTCTTCTACCTTTATTGCTTTCTTGATACTTTTTCATCCTTATTCCCAGTAAACTTTAAAAAAATTTTAAGCCCTAGACTTGCTTAATGTCCCTAGTTCATTCAAATATAGCAGTGTAGTGAATCTGTGTCATGTGCACTACAGCTGGCTGTTCATTACCATCGAAAGCTCTAAAAGGTCATTATCACTGATCAATAGTATTCCAGTGGTTTTTTGTTTTTGTTTTTTTATGAGCAGGATATATTTATTAAGAGAAAGAAAGCTTCTGTGTGAGAGAGAGACAGAAGGGGTCCTGAATGGTTGCCTTCCAGTGGTTTTTGATGTTGAAGGTAGCACTGATTTCTGCATAGTTAAAATCGTAGGGAAAATTTGCCACATGAGGTTATTATTTACATACTTATAATTATTTTATAATTATTCTGTATTAAATGTTGATTTTTGTATTTTGTCTCCAGAAAATTAATGTATTAATTTCTGAGGTAATATAAAATTGGTTTATTTACCAAAGGCACATTTTTTCTTTCTTTCTTTTTTTTTTTTTCTTTTAAAAAACAGGAGTGCTTGGCAGTTCGGACTCTTGATCCTCTTGTGAATACTTCCAGTCTGATAATGAGGAAGTGTTTTCCCAAAAATCGCCTACCACTTCCAACAATTAAAAGTTCTTTCCATTTCCAGTTACCAGTTATGCCTGTGAGTGGACCTGTAGCCCAGCTTTACAGTTTACCTCCTGAAGGTAGGAACCTAGGTTCTTGCTGGCTTTCTTTGGTTCTTGAGATTTTGTGACTATGGACATTTCATTTCATTTCTTTTAACTTGTGTCCAACTGCTCAGCACAAAAAGGTCTTAATGAACAAGATAAACTTTTGCATATTGTTTTAGTTAATACCTATTTCTTTAAATATAAGAAAGAATATCTAGTAATTAAGGGAAAATAGCATGGAGTGTGTTGTGTATATGGAAATGAGTTGTGAAAAATTTTAAGCATTACATAGGAATATAAGTTGATAATTTATATAAATTTTAAAAGTGTAAGATAGTGGCATTAAATTTTTAGATAATTATGTTTAGATAATTATGTTTGGCTTTACATTTGTAGCTTTTTATTGAACTTCTTAAGTTTAAAAATCCCCATTCGCCAAAATCATTATGGTTTTATACTTAACAAAAACTTATTACTTGGAGAAATACGTGAAATTATCAGATTCAGGCAGTCATTTTCTGTATAATACTGTAGGTAGGTAGTAAAGGAAATAAGAACTTCTTAATGTGATAAAAATAATTTTTGATAAATGTATAGCCAAAAGAAAGGAGTGTTGACTGTAAAGTTTATGATTCTTTTTTGTAAAGAGTTAAAAGTCTTTTATTTATATAAAATACATGAAGTAGGTGCTTTAAAAGAAATATTTATAATTAGTTTTACTATCCTTGATGTAATTTATTAATGAAATATATCAATAGGGTATGGTGTTACATTTTTAAAGTGTTTAGTTATTAAAGCAAAAATTTAGTTGACACAAAGGGATAGATAAGTGAAAGGAATTAATTCCATCTTCCTATTCCGTTTGAAATTACCAACAGATTTTGAAAATGGGGAAAATCTGTCCCAAATCAGAAAATTAGGTCAGAGGGCATCCTCATGAGATAAACATAAATATAGAACAAATATGGTAGAGAAATGAGTACATTAAGGAAAGGGTTAGTTCCATATCCTCTCCCACAGTGTAATTTCCAAATTGAGATGCTACAGTATCATTTCCAGGACAATCAGGGGATGGTTGAAATCTCATTGTCTCCACATAGCACTAAGAGAGTGCAAATTATGGGTGTTTATTTGGTGGTTCTAACTGGTAGAAAGCCGGTGAAACCTTCCTGTGATGCAGCAGGTAGCTACACCAGGAAGGATGCAGGATATAGCCCATAGTGTTCTTTATTTAGTGTTCAGATTAATGGATAGAGAAAGCCAACTAGTAGTGCAGTGAATTCACCAAACGAGGAGAAAAATGAGAGGCACTGTTTTTCCATTGGGTCCTTCTATGTGTGATTCTCTGACTTGATGAATCAGTAAACTGGAAATATAGATTCGTATTTTCTAGCAAGTCTTCATAATTAGGTTGTGAGAGGAAGATTCTAATAACTGTATGGGCACAAAGAAAATACCCTCATTCTATTTTCAGTTGTTTTCTCACATATCAGACTACATTACATGTATCAAAGTCTTTATTATTTTTGTATGCTCCAGTAGAATTGGCCTGAGTTGTTTTCACTCACACTTCTAGCACCAAATATGTAGGTTGGTTTTCTCTCATACCAGTGAATTCTCTACCTCTCTGGACACCAGATAGGTGTTGTACAATGAATTCAATCCTAACACTAGCATAGACCCCATAGGTCTGTGCTATCCCAGAAGATTGCTTTCATTTCAGATGCCAGTTACAAAATTGGTGGGGGTGTTCTCACAACCCATTTGTCAGTGTTGATGACTTGCTATTACAGCTGCCATAATTGAGGCACACTCTTTGCTTGCTAGCATTTTTTTCAGGGTTACGATGGATAGTCAGGTGAAGAGATACCTAGGTCAGGTATGGGGAGGATGTGGACCCATGCTGTGTCCAGGCTCACCACCTTCCTACCCCTGGGTGTGTTCACTAACCCCAAAGCTCTCTGCATGCCATCATTTAGAGTTTTTATGATTTGATCAGTCATGATGGATCAAATTATTGACTGTTGGTGATTAACTCAGTCTCAGCTTGTCTTTTCTCCTTCGAAGCTGAGGAGCCATGCTGGAGTTCTTAGACCTCTAATCAAGCCTTCATGTTTTAGCTACCAGATTCCACCCTGAATCTATCGTGGATCCCACCATGAGTTTTATGCTCACTAGAAGAAAAATGCTCCTGTGTCAGAGAAATTCCAAAAGATTTAGGAGCTGTGTGCCATAAGCAGAGACAGAGATGGAATATATATTTACCACAATAGAACTGTTGTTTTTTTCCTCCATTGTATCTTTAACATCCGTTAGATTGCATGGGCTATAAAAATGGTGCATTGAGTATTTGTTGAATGAATACAGTTGGCTTGAAGACTTACTCTCTTTATTAAATGCCAGAAGATAGTGAAGTACTATTGATGGAAATTTAAAGAAAGGTTCTGATTCGAGATTTCTGAATCTTTATTAGTTGCCATTATATGTGAAGGCAGTAAATTGTTAGAAATGTAAGGGGACAGAATATATTACCCAGGTAGCCTTACTGAAGTGATTACATGAAGTACTATTACAGTTAGTCAAGTGATAGATTAAAAATGATAAGAATGCAGAAGACACAACAGAAGAGTAATTGTACTAACCATTGTAACCTGTTTAGCTATGTAATAATAATAGCTGCCATGCTATTGTGGAAACCCAGTACCATACTGAAGGGAAGATGCCTTGTACCAAGGAGTTGGAAGGCAAACTGTTTATTTTGCAGTCGGGCTCTTGGGAAATCCAGTTCCAAGTTACCAGCCCTAAGTCAGCTTTGGGTTTAGCGTGTGTAGAATTTGCAAGCAGGAATACCTAAGCTGATAGCAGGTTATTATATAATTGGTTACACGAATCAAGTCATATGTTGTCAGGCAGATTTGTTCTAGGCAGGTTTACTTAAAAGGAATTGTTTATCATAAGGCAGGAAGATTCTGGGCAGAGGAACTTTAGTGGAGTAGGTAGAGTTAAATGTGTCCTTGACTGGGCAAGTCTGTCCTGGGCAGAAAATACTTGACACATGTTGGAAAAGCAGATTATATTTTTAGGTGGGGAACCAGCCTTTGCCGCTAGATGGGATCATATTGACCTGGCAGATATCTGTGAGAAGCAGCTGGACAAAGTCAAGGCTGACTGAATTTAGTAGTCTAACTATGTGACAGGCAGGATGAGCATATTCTGTCTCAGTATAGCAGCAGGTTACTAATTGATTTTTAAATTTCTGCTAGTTTTCTATTATATTCAAAATTTCTGTTACAATGCTATTATGAATGTATCAGCTAATCCTTGGTAAAAGCCCTGCAATATACAGTTCTCATAAATTGAGTGCATTGCACAAATATATTAAATTTATATTGATAGATTTCCTAATAGACTATTCTTGCATTTCTAAAATGATACATAAATATGTATTTTCAACTGTAAAGGAATATAAACATTATGTACTGAAATCATGTACTAATAAAAATTAAAAAGAAAAATAGAACAGATCCTTAAATTGGAGTTCGGTGAACCATATGATGCATGAATGAACTTCAGAGACTGTGAACACTTTGAAATTCTGTGTAATATTATGTATTTTTCCTTGAAAAAAATTTTTTTTGAGTGGATCTCTCTTTGCAACATAAAAGCAGGGAAATTTCAGATATGCAAAAACCCTGAGCAAGCTAAGTACAAAGCAGGTGTAAGTAAATCAATTCCATTAATTTGAAATCTAAGTGACTAAAACACTCCTATTAAAAGAAAAGGGACTTAAATTGGGTTAATAAATGAAATTCAACAAGTTAATACTTTCTGGAAACTTTTTAAAACAGCAGTGTGGGAAATTTGAAAGTAAACAGAGTGACAGGTGTGTGTGTATTACCCCTAGGCCCAAAGAGAGGAGAAAGCCATCTTCTAATACAAACTGTAAATATAACAGAAGAAGTGTATAAAACAAGACAGCAAAGGTTATTTTATACAATCTAAGAGAATACATTTGCCAAATAATAGAATAAAAACAGAAAAAGTTTTATTTGGAATAACAAGGATAAATTAATAGAAACACAGTGTTAATGTACCTCTAAATCCTTGGGAGATTATATAGAGGGGATTAAATAAGTCTAAGTAGATGCTAAATATAACTCCTGCTAGTACATTTGAATATATGATTGAAATGGACATTATAGGGAAATATGAATAATTAAATTGATTTAAATAAAAACCTGAATTTGAATATGCAATCAAATTTCTTCAATGAAGACACCCAGTGCTGATGATATCATAGATTAGTTCTCTCAACTTCCAAGAAATTTCCCTATTCTTTATTTTCCAGAGCATAGAAAAAAAAGGAAAGTTTAGAAGCTAGCATGATGCTGCAAACTTGGTAAGAATAACCTGAAACAACCTATAGATCAATATCACTCTTCAGAATAAATATCAGATTTCTAAAATGCAAGCAAACTTAAGAATTAACAACTTCATTGAGCAGTGTTTTTCATGTATGAGACACCTGGGGCAAGTAAGGATTATTTTTAGGAAAAGTAAGTTCACCATATTATTTGGACTGTAATAAAACTTGTTACCAATAGGTCAAAGGAAAAAAAGATTATCGCCTTCAAGAGATTTCATAAAAATGCATGTCAGTTCCAGATAAAATTTATTAAGGAAATCAGAAATGTTTTTAAAGCAATCTGAGTATTAAGTAATATCAAAACGAGTAATGAAATGTGAAGAGGATGCCTCTCAATCATTTTAATTTAATGTCATTTTGAAAGCTTTAGCTAAATCTGTAAGACAGGGAAAAGAAAAGTTTTAGCTATTAAGAGTGTGAGATTGATATAGCAATAGCTATGGAGAGTATTATACTATTACATACAAATTCAAGTGAGTAAACTGTAAAGCACAATTTAGACAAAATAAAACACTAGTTACAAGAAAAATGAATGAAATTAGGTAGCTTTTCTGAATGTATATGTCTACATCTATACATTTATATATGTGCAGTCTATTGCAAACAGGAAAAAATTTATCTGACTATATAGCTGTCTATGTTTAACAGAAACCAATTAGAAAACATAAAGGGAAAATAGGCCACATTTACAGGAGTAAAAGCAACAACAAAATAAACCCCTTGGAATATCCTTTGCAAATACTTATAGATCAGTTTTTGTTTTTTGGTTGTTGTACCAGGGGTCGAACTCACGACCTTGTGCTTGCCAGGCAGGCGATTATGCCACTGAGCTAAATCCCCAGCCCCAAATTCTTATGGAAGACATTCACTCGTTCCTTCTAATGGCTAATGTGAATGTAGTATTCTTTGTGTAATTAGTGTTTTACTGATAGATATTTGTTTCCTATATTTCCGTTTGTTTTATTTCTGTTTTTTGAGGCAATCTTACCACATATCCCAGGCCGCCCTCAAAGTCAGACTTTAGACTCACAACGTCCCTGCTTCAGCACGAGTGCTGGAATTATAGATGTATACTACCATACCTAGCTATGTTTCTGTTCTTACTATAAATGAGTCTAAGTCTTTGAAAATAAAAAAATAAGAATTTTGATTTATATTCCCCGGTTTTAATTGTGTGATTAAGCTGTAATAATTACTATTATTGGTAAGGTATAAGATTACCATTGGATTTTTAGAATAGAAAAGGTCTCAGACCCTTTAAGATATGCATTTTACATCTGTATTAGAAATCTAAAGGAAAACAGCATATAAAGGAAAATATTTGACAAAATTGGCCTGAAATTAAAAGTATTTTGTCTCTGAAGCCTAACTATGTTTTCCCCCATCCTTGTCTATGCAGTCATTTTTCCTGTTTGCAGTCGGCTTTTCTGCAGTCCTTTAATTTTTCCCCTATGCGTTCTTTTGTCTCTCATGATAAAATTATGTGCATGTTGAAATGGGAAAAAAAGACGATTTTTTTAAAGAATGTGACTTAGAGTTTGTATTTCTCACTTTACCTGTGTACCGTTGGCCAGTGGTTATTGGTGAGGATGGCTGCAACCACTGCCAGGGAGGCTGGAATACCGTAACTAAAATGCAGGGCTTCTGTTCCATTCCAAAAAGCAAGGAAAGAAGGACGGTAGTCAGCAGTCTGTGCCCTACATCACATTGGAAAGGAAGTCAAAAGAGTTTGGGAAACTATCTTTAAAGAAGTATTTTTTTTT
>RJWT010005961.1:0-29998 GCA_004365215.1 Cuniculus paca | reverse complement strand
GGGTCCCTGAGAAATCAGAAGTTAATTAAGAGTATTAGGCTTTGGGGAGTGACACAAAAACTGTAAATTCACAGAAATCACTGCATTCACATTTAAATTCTGCAGCAAATTATGCACTATGTGAAAAAAAATTGCACAAGGATTAGAGAATGCATGGTGAATAAAAAGCATCCTCCATTCAAGGTACTCTCATCCCAGTGGGGAGACACATCGCATGCTCATACCTAAAATGCAAGCAACTCTGGCAATGGTAAATAGTGCTGGTTGTGCAACCAGCTGTCCATATACGATTCTATTCTAAAATGCTAGAAGACTGACGCAAGAGCTCTCTGCAGTGAAAAGCTGAAGAGGAAGGAGAAATCCACTTCACCTTCTTCCTAGGTTTGATTTCTTTCACCTGCATCAATAGCTGCTCCACTCTCTAGGACTGAATGGCTATTTACAGGTGCAGGAGGCTCGTTCAGAGAAGCCACTGCTCAAATCATCATTTCTTTTTTTTTTTTAGATTTATATATTTTTATTCTACTTATTCAAATGATAGAAAACAGTACCTTTCATATGCCATAATTCCAGAAGAGATATTCTATAGCACTGAAATTAGGGACAGATAGATGAGTAATTTTTTTTAAAGAAAACAGAATAGAGTCAAACATTCAAAACAGAACACTGCAAGCTATACAGGTTTTCAAAACATAACAATAGGAGATTAACAATGGTTACCCTAGTGTCTCTTGCTTTCTTCAAAATGGTTGTTCATACATTTACAGACAATAAACTCGAACAAAACAAAGTAATATAAAACCAGATAAAACAAAAGAGCATTACAGGCCTGTAATGCTCAAATCATCATTTCATCAGTTGTTGGGGCAATACTTGTTTGAAGGTGAGGAAACTAAGGCAGTGAATGAATTTGCAGTAGTCCTGATCTTCCTAATTGTATATTCCAGAAGGAAGCAGATTTCTTGGATTTGTGATTCTCCACTTCACAGACCTTCTGATAACGTCATTCTTATGCACTTTCCTGAACTTTTTATAAATCTATAAAGTAACAGAAAATTTCCTTCATCCTTAGTAATGACTCTGATTCAATTCCTACTTTGTTGTCACTGCTTCCTAAATGCAGTTAGTAACTCCTCACCTCCACAACTCTGTTCTGCAGAATAGAGGATTGATACAGTAGAAAGTGGAAATGTCCAATACATAAAGCAGAGCTTTTTTCATGGTTCCTGGTGACCTGCAAGACAGCATCAAGTATTTACTACCTGGACTCTGCCTCACCTACCGCCCTTGTATCATCGGCCTTCTTCCTTCCAATATTCATATGGGATTCTCAGCTTCCTGTGCAGGTCAAATTCTTACCACCTGTGAGTTCCCAAGAGTGAAAATCCAGACACTGTTGATAGGTCACTGTACAAAGGAGAATCACATAATGAAGATCATTGTGATGAAGATCATTGTGTAAACTTGACTGGTGAAGTACGGATGTCACTGACTATTTATTTGCTCAGAGCACAAGAAAGAGGAAAACCTTGCAAAATTTACATTGGAGCTAATGAGTTCATAAGTATAACTGCAAGGCTGTTCTTCATCCCCCAAATTAGCAACAGTCTCCATTATGCCAAGTTCAATGGTGAACTCTCATTGCTCATCTTATTCAAATTCTCAGCAGCGTCTGGTCCCCTTGTTCACTCTCTGCTTCTTAAAGCCCTTTGTTTCTGTAACTTCTAGAATTCTGCACTCTCCTGGTTTTCTTTGTGCCTCCCTGCCCTTTCATTCTAAATTCCCATTTCTGGTTCCTCTCTCTCTCTCTCTTATGATTGCAATCCCTAACTCTTAAACCCAGTTTTTCCTATGGTCAACATTATGATGCTGATCCTCATTCTATAAATAGCAACCCTTCTCCTAGTGAAAAAAAAAAACTTTTAATTCACTTTATCTTTTACTTTCTCAAGTCTCACATCCAGCATTCCACAAAACCTCATTGATTCTACCTTTCAAAATGAGCCTCAAGAATCTATATCATTACCAAGTTTTACTTGGACAAACCAAGGAGGCATCTAACAATTCACACATTTTGTCCTTGTTCCCTTGTGTTCAGCTGCCCGTAAGCAGGTATGGAGGTCTTTTCACAATTGAAATTTACTCCCATGATCAAAACCCTCCCATGGATTTCTATCAAATTCAGAATAAATTCAAATTCCTTGCCATAAATTACAAAGCCCCCTAAGAGAGTTCCATAAGCCTTTTTTTGACCTCGTCTATAGCATTTCCCTCAGCTCACTGTATTGTAGACTTACTGGCCACCTGGGATTACTGTCCATTGTTGCATAACAAATTATCTGAGAATTTAAAAACTTAAAGCATCAGCAAATATTTAATACCTCCACAGTTTCTGTGGGGCAGGAGTTTGGGAGGTATTACCATGACTGCTCTGAAGGTTGCTGTCAAGCTGTCTACCAAGTCTGCTATCTTTTGAGGATTTATCAGTTGGTGCTCCCTTGCAAGATCACTCACTCTACAGCTAGCAAGTTGATGCTGGACACTGACAATAAATTTCTATATTTCTCCACATGGGCCTATGTATGGGGCTTTTGTGTATCTTCTTGATGCAGCAACTTAGTACTAAAATGGGTGAGTGATCTAAGAGATCAAGGAGACCCACCACTGCTTTTTATGACTTGTTATCAGAAGTTGCATCACTACCCCTTCATACTCTTATGGTCACACAGAAAAGCTTTGAGTCACTGTAAAAGAAAACTATATCAGAGGAGAAAGGCATGATACTGGGATTAAGGATAGAGATAATGGAAGCCCTACCCTGTGTATGGGTGACACCAATTAATAGGCATATAGCCTGAATGAAATATAAAGAGACAGAAAGAAAGCAGGCTTGATGCGGCTGCTTGCACCTTGTTGCTTCCTGCTTGCCACACCATGTTCTAGTTTTTCTCTGCTATGTCTCTCTGCTATGCTGCTCTCCCTTGGAGCCAGCTGACTATGGACTGAATCTCTATAAACTATGAGCTGAAAAAAACCTTTCCTTTTTAACTTGTGGATTTTGAGTATTTTTGTCTCGGTGACAAGAAAAGTAACTAAGACAAAAAGAATACATACTTAGTTCCCACCTTCAAAGGCTATGATTTA
Source organism: Cuniculus paca (assembly GCA_004365215.1). Lineage (NCBI taxonomy): Eukaryota > Metazoa > Chordata > Mammalia > Rodentia > Cuniculidae > Cuniculus > Cuniculus paca. The sequence continues at coordinate 26,854 of RJWT010005961.1, read as the reverse complement.
GATGTTTCAAGGTAAGTGAGGTCCAGATATTGGTCATTTAAAAAAGTTCTTCACAAATAAAATGCTTTTAAACTGTTGGCAAGAATGTAAATTAGTACAATCATTATGGAAAATAATGTGGCAGTAACTAAAAAAAACTAGAAAATATTATTACATATGATCTAGTAATTCCAATACTGGGTATATTTCTAGGGGAAATCAAATAACTATTTGAAGAGATACATGCCCTCCTGTGTCATTGAAGCACTATTACAATAGCCGAAATATGCAATTAATTTTGGTATCCATCCACTGATGAGTAGATAAAGAAAATGTGGTCTAGCCGGGCATGGTGGCTCACGCCTGTAATCCCAGCACTCGGGAGGCTAAGACAGGCGGATCGTTGTGAGTTCGAGACCAGCCTGGGCTACAAAGTGAGCTCAAGGCCAGCCTGAATGGCATAGTGAAACCCTGTCTCAAAAACAGGGCTGGGGATCTAGCTCAGCGGTCTAAGCGCCTGCCCGGCAAGCGCAAGGTCATGAGTTCAATCCCCGGTGCTGCAAAAAAAAAAAAAAAAAAGGAAGAAAATGTGGTCTAGGCTCACAATGGAATATTGTTCAGCCATAAGAAAGAATTAAATTGTGCCATTTGTGATAACATGAATCAACCTGGAGGACATTATGTATATTAAAATGGGCCAAATCCAGAAAAGCAAATACCATGTGATCTCTTGTCTGTGTAATCTAAAAATGTTGATCCCATGGAAGTAGAGAGGGTACTGGTGATTACTAGACATTGCTATGCACTGGAACTAAATAAATGGGTGTTAAAGCATAAATGAGCATAAATGATTACAATCAAAGAGGAGAAGTGTATTTCAAAACATCTATTGTATAACAAGGTGGCTAGAGATAATAATAATATATTGCTTTCTTAAAAAAATAGAGTGGAAGTGATGTGTTCTCATCAGAAAAATGATAACTATGTGGATGTAACATAATGCACTCATTAATTAGCTAGATTTAATCATGCACATGTATTTAAAAACATCATTTACATGACAAAATCGCCTCAATTTAATTAATATGTAAAAAAATATTCTGGCTCTTCAGGTAATTCTAACGTGGGGCCAGTTTGAAAATTACTGAAGCTTTTATTACACAGAACTGGATTTGAGTTATATTTCTGTCAGTTACTGTGAATATCATTTTGAATAACATGCCAATCCATTTCCTGAGGCTCAGTTTCTTTACTATAAGAGGTAGACTAGAGTTTACTTCACATATATTACAAGGATTAAATGAGATAGCATAGATGAAGTAATTAACATACATCGTGATAACAGAAACTGTGAAGTGGGAGTTAATTATTATTGCCATGTAATTCTGTCAAAGATTGAGAAGCAAGTAAGAACAAGATCTGACCCAGACCTGTTTTGATTCTAAGGTCCATATTTTTCTGTGTCTTTCCATCTACGGTGCTGTTTCAGGGTCTCCAGGCCAATTCTTTCAAAGGATTACGACCCTGTGAGCAAGGAAGAAAGGCCCTGCTCTTTAATCACAGGGTGTTGATTAGGTTTGATTGCATGTTCCATGGTCATTATTGATCTGGGGAATGATTGATGGTCACTGGTTGTCACTGTCTCATCTTTGCTATAATTGCATGAAATATTCGTCGGGGTTGAGCACCTCTTACTCAGATGCATTAACAATAATTTCCCCAAATGTGTTCCCTTGAAAGAGATTGAATTATTTCCAGAGGTCCTGTGCATCTCCTTTGCAGTGCAGGCAAAAGTGCATCCATAAATTACTCAATTGACACAGATGGGGACCTGAATGGTAGAGCAGTCGGCTGCAAATTCTTCTTCCCAGACACGTCCTGTCTGATGGCGGGACTGGCAAAAGCTCTGGGGGTGCCACCCTGGTCACACACGAACATGACTTGTGTTTCCTCTCAGAGGAGGAAGTGGACAGGCCGCTAATCCATGTCAGGGCTTTGCAGTCTGACAGCAATGACTAAAGTAACTTGAAATTAATTTCCCTGTTGTGATAGCTCTTTACTGCTTCGCCTATGTCCTCCTGGCTAGAACAACCTGTGAAAGGATTCAGAGTAGAAAGAGTACCTGCTAATGCTAATATAAAATTAGATCCAAATACTACACTGCTTCCAAGACTATGCAATGCTTTTTCTCTACACCTCAGTTTACTCATCTTTACAATGGGAATATATTAAGGGTGCTGAAGGTAAAACTCTTGATTGTATAGAAATCTTTCTAGAGGATAATATATGCCAAATCACTAGTATGGGATATTTAAGGGTTATATCTTTGCCATGCTAAGCAACTTAATTTCCCTAAATAGCAGTATATTATATTTCCATCAAATAAGGGAAATGTCTTCATTTATTTTTTATCTTTGGCATTCTACCCACTGGTCAAAAATAAAACAAGTGAATGAGTTAACAGTGGGAATAAACACATGAGACACTTATTTTTCTTCTTAAAGAATCAATAAATCAATTATGCTGATTTGGATAGAAGAAAACCTCAATTTCTTTTAAGGTCTCATAGTGAATTATTTTCTACTTACCTTAATAAGTACACTTAGATCATACAAAATCTGAAATACAAGGGATTAAGCAAAAATTACACTATGCAATGGCAATAAACTGTATTAAGGAGTATGTTATGCTAAAAAATGTGTATTTCAAATTGTTTACATAAAGTTAAACTATTGAGGTGATTACTGGACCAAGCACTGTGCTATTATAAACATTACCTTACATAATTTTGGTTCACTTCAGAAATTTTTAAAAAGTCCTTAAAATCACACAGAAATAGGAAACTCGAACCCAGAGTGTCTGAGGAGAAAGTCAGGACCTCACTATACTGGCAATTCTGAGACTTACAATAGTTCCACTTACGATATTGCGACTTTACAATGGCCTGAAAATGCATTTTCAGTACAAACTGTAATTCGAGTTTTGAATTTGGTCTTTTTCTGGGATAGCAATGTGTGGTAACAGTCGCTCACAATGCTGAGTAGTGGCAGTGAGCTACAGATTACAGTCAGCCACACAATCAATCACAATGGTAAACAACCAATACTCTGCAGCACACTTTGCTGCTGAACTATGACATTAGCTAGGCTAGGCTTATTAAATACATTTTTGATTTATAGTGCTTTCAGTTTATCATGGGCTTATTGTGGCTCACCTCCATCATAAGTAGAGGAACATCTGTATCAGGCTCAATTGGGGTTTGTGGTATGTGTTGTTAGTATTCACTAGATTCTAAATAAGAGTAATGACACCTGTATGGAAATTTTGCTTATTAATGTCATTAGGCAAAATAATTTCCACCTGATTGACTTTGTCCATGGGATCAAGGACATGAAAGCAAGTTAATTTATTTTTTAAAAAGGTTTTAAGCTATGTGTCAAAACCTAAACACTGGAGAATGAAATAGCGATCAAAACAAACCCAGATCCTTAGTTTTGAAGCTTACTTTCACAGCATGTAGGAGAGGAAAGATAGAGATTAATTCAAGAATAATTAATAACATTATAAACTTAGATAAATGCTAAGAAGAATGAAAGTGGGAGAGATATGATTTAGTTTCTGTGCATGGGATATAATAAATGTTTCTCATGAGGACATGAGAGGGAGCAAAATTGCACCTAAAATTTGCAGTCAAAGATAAACTTAACCAGACGAAGACTGGGTTGTAAGACATGCCAGGCAAAGGAAATGATGTTTGCAAAGATTCTGAAACTTCTGTATGGAAGAAACATCAACTCATGATAAGAAAACAAAGCCTGTGTAGCTGGAGGACCCAGTAAGTTATATCTTCAAAGATGGCCATATCTCTCACCCCACACATCCTTCTGTATCACGATGTTGACACTATTCCATTAGGTGAAAAAATCTCTTGTATCACCTCCCTGGAATCCCTATGGGCTCTGTGATGGATCTGACCAATCAAATGTAGATGTTGACAATCGACTATTATAGATACAGTACTTAACTGTCCTTACTGCATGTACTTCTTGCCTCTTGGAAGCTATATTCCATGTAAGAAGTATAGCTATACTGAGATTATCATATATGGAGGTCGTGAAGGACAATTCACTACAGAATGAAACATACCAGGGCACACTGAATTGTCAGACATGATCCTGCCCATGACCAGGAAGAAGCAATGTTGGAAGTATGTCCTCCAGACCTAAAAAGAAAAGAACTAGCCTCTGAGTCCTTAAATTTCTGGTTCCAAAAATTATGAGGAAAGTAAGAAGGGCTTTTAAGTCACTAAGTTCAGGGAAAATTAGTATGGAGAAATAACCAGATAGCATCCATGTGGGTATAAACACAGATGATCTAAACAAGAAGAGATAGAGGCTGTTCATTCAGACTTCAAAGGAATCAATTCCCATCACTGACATTTAACAGAGACTGGGAAGCAAACAGGTAAGTTGGAAAGGTGTTTTCGTGAGAATAAAGGAAGCCTTCGGGAGTGCTTTGCTTGGCCATTGTTGGTATAGGATGCTGTAGAGAGGCACCCTATGTGATTAGTTCGGAGCATATTTGTCTTTCTCTGGCTGGCCTTAACTTGGAAGAGAGAGCAACAATTAAGTAAGTTGGCAGTGATTGATTAACTTCTGGTCATCAGGGTCAATTGCTAAAGAGATTGTGGTTTGACCTCCTAAGCTACATGCTGCATGGCTTGTGGGTTAGAGTGCTATTGTCACATATGATCTGCCCATTGCCTGTCAATATATTCACTGTCTGAGTATGATACAAGCTAAGGTTACAAGCCAGACAAGTGACAATCTCACCTCCTTAAGAATTTTAGAGCTCATTAAGGGTATTTCTCTGCACATGCCAACTGGAGTTGATTTTGTGTTTGCCATGCAGACATCTATTTGGAAAAGAAAAGAAGTAAAGGTAGCACACAACAGTGGTACAGAAACAATGATGATAAGTGAATGGGAAAAAATGAGTGATGCAGTAGGGATTAGAGAGATGGAAAGAAATGTGTGATATGCCTTGTGTCAAGGCTCATGGGATCCAAAACTGAAGAACAATATAAGACCCAAGCAAAATGTCGAAAAAGAGAGATTTCGGGCCTCAGGCTTGGACTCATTCATTTAGCAAATGCTAACTGGTCACCTTTCATGTAGGGAAGACTGATTTATTATTGGAGACAGTGTGTTGAGCAAAATAAGCCAAGTCCACATTCTCATGAAATCTGCAATCTAGTGGCTAAAAGACAGATAACATATGTGTAAAAAGAGACTTGTGAATAAAATAAAGCTTGGAGCTTGGTACAAAGTGCCAGCAGCTGTTCATTAGTTTGGAAAGGACAGTCCAGAAAAGGTGGTAATACATGGTGAGAAGCAACAGGTGATGCTAAGGCACAGGTGATACTAAGGGAATACCTAAGAAGAAAGCACAGTGGGCAGTGCCGTAGCTCAGCAGAAGTCTTGAGGCAGAAGGACTTGATCCTTTCATGTTCAAGTTCATGCAAGAAAGGCTGCTGTGGCCTGAGCATTGAGGGGAAGAAGTGAAGAAACTCGAAATGAGATTAAGCAGGAGCAGACCATTCTAGGCCTTGTAGGCCTCCGTGTGGAGTGTGGATCTTGTTTATATACTGTGTGAGGCCATTGGAGAGTTTTATGCTGGGGGTGGGAAGGAAATGAGGAGAGGGATTATCTAATTTACCCTTTTAAGCTCTCACTTCCCTGGCCTTATAACATGCTACAGTGGATATCACATTCAGAGACTACACTGTAGATTCAGACACAGGTACAAGATGGGGCGCAGTCCTGGAGTGAGACACTGTCAAGACACAAGAAAATGGTACTCAGGTTGCAGGCACAGGACATAGGTATAAGAGAAGAAATGTAACCAGCTAGCATCCAAGCCACAGCCTAATGCCAGACCATCAATATCATGAAAAGCCCACTACTATTTATTCAACACACTATATGCCAGGAAATTAAATTTTCTGTATTGTTTAATCTTTATAACCACTTTATGAGAGTAATTCTTTTATCTCCATCTTACAGACAGGGAAACTGAAGTTCAGAGAGTTAAAGGACTTGTTCTGGTTTTCACATCATGCAGACTGCTGTGCTGAGAGTCAGATACAACCTTCATTGCACAACCCCATGGCTAGTATTCTTGACCACTACACATACTCTTTCCTCAAGCAGGGCAGACTTGATATCTCGTCACTTGAATACTGAAAGCAACTTCCTGATACGCTCCCAACCAGGAGCAAGGCCATATTTTATCCTCAAACTTGGAAAGGATGGAGGTGCTGTTCCATATCTTTGAAGAGAGAACGAATTTGGTGGTCAGAAACTGGATAGGACTCAATTTCCAGTCTCTGGTCTAACTTAAGAATCATCACCAACAATGCACAAAGAGCTCAAATTTGGAAACAATTGGATTTCTCAGCTGCAGCCATTGCCCGTCCATAGTCCGCGCATGTGCACATTCATACAGAATCTCACACATCCGCCTCGGCATGTGCCCAGAGATAGGTACCGCACGTGTGCATTCTTTTCAGTTTTTGCAGAAGCAGCAGATGGATAATTGCGGCCCCTAAGTGCCTAATCTGCTCTCCGGGACACGGGCAGATTTCTGAGCCAACAAACTTAATTGAACTTTCTATTCCAGCTGGAAAAGGTTACAGAGTTGCTGCATACACAGCACGGGCAGAATGAAAAGGTCAGCGGCTCAGTCCTTTTTGTAATGGATTGACCAAAGGCATATTGTTTTGTTTTGTTTTCTTTTTCTTGCTTTTTAAAAAAAATTTTGTTTCTTTTCTTCCAATTTTTTTCATAATGTTTGCTGCAACCACTAGATTGTAAAACTTAATTAGGGCAAGTAACATTTCTCTCCCTCCAGCATTTAAAGAGCTGCACATTAGGCCGACACTGTCTGTGGTCCTCAGAAAGGTTGCTTAAACCCTCATGTGAGCAAAAGAAACATATGTAGTTTAAAGGTAAGTGCCTGGGCTTTTAAAATCTCCTTTAACACACAGTCAAAGACCCTCTCCATCAGTGCATATCCAACTTTAGCATGTGTAAGAATTAACATGAAAGTGTTTTTTTTAAAAAAAAAATAGACTCCTAGACCTATCCCTTAGAGATGCTGAGTCAGATCAGGTTGAAAATGTGCCTTTCTCAGCCTGAGAAATTGCATTTTCAATAAGCTCAGAGACAATACTAATGCTGCGGGTCCCCGGACAAACCACTGAGCACACTGCTTTACAGTCCTTTCCCCATTGAACCTACTGACCTGTTCTTATTGTTGAGTTCCTCAGTAACAGTATTATACCCTGAAATGGAGAAGATGAAAAGAAGAGAACCTTGTTCGAGTGCATGCTGTTTAGATCACTCAGAATGACAGGGTACATTCTGAGTGCTACAGTTTAAGAACCCTTTGTAAGCTGGAATCCATCCATAGATACATAATGTGAGGGCATTGTGCTGACATCCAAGCAGGACTTTAAATAATGGGTAGAATTTGAACATGTCATGTGCTGAGGGCAGGGTGGAAGAAGTTGAGTCCTATGAAGAAATTAGGAAATTTCTTAACTGAAAAGAAAATTTTTGAGAAACATGATTCCTGTCATCAAACAGCTGAAATGCTGTTATGCAGAACAGAGATTAAGCTTTGTCACTGCAGATCCAGGGAAAAGGACCAAAAGTTGACTGGAGGGACAGGGTGGGGGGTGAGGGGGAACAATTTTGACTCAATCTAAGAAGCCATAGAAAGTCGTTTCTAAAAATTAAAGTGGGAATTGACTGTGGTATGAGGGAGTTAACTCCCCATCATTGGTAGTGTCCAATCAGAGACTGGGGAACAGTGTACTGGGGAGGCTATAAAACAAATTGAAGCATTTTTACAAAGATGGACTAGATAGCTAATTTCTCCCATAGTATTCTAGACACAATTAATGTTCAATAAATGTCAAAATAATATATCTCTTGATTTGCTGTTCTTACTTCCTCTAGGATTTCTCAAATGAGTCCCTTATGACCTCCTACTTGGATTCCTGTAGTAGCTTTTGACACTTTCTCCTTGTTTTCAGTTTTCCTGTCATTAAGTCTATGCTTTACAAGGCTGCCAGATAAATTGCAAATATTATCATGTCATCTGGAGGATAAATTCACCCTCTGCTTAATGCCGTTAACTGTTTTCCTATTGTCTATGAAATAACTGTCACTCTCCCTGGCCTGTAACACAATCCCTCTATGACCTAGACAGCACCGAACAGATCTCAGTTCCCTCAACTCCTTTCCTACTGTAAAGGTACCTCTTTTAGATTTCCTTTTGCTCAACAGTCTTTTGTAAGCCTCTCTGTCTTTGCTTAGAATGCACTATCTATTTGGAATAACTCTTACCAAACTCTCCAAACTATTTCAGGAGTTATGTCTAGAGGAAGCCATTCTCAATAGCTCAGGATGGGAATCAGAATGAAGAAATATGTAGCCTGTTACTCATGGGTAAGCAAATTTCTCTGATATATTTATGTCATGGTAGAAGTTATTCTCAGCTGTTGAACAAAGTAATATATTCCCAAGAACATGCAATGGAACCTTAAGATGTGTGTGTTCTTTTTATTAAAAGTTTATTGGTAAAATTTAGGAAAAAAACCCAGTATTTAACCAATATAGACCTAGAGTAAGCAGGAAATATTTCTGATTCCTCATTCCTCAACTGCAAAATGGAGTTAATATTAACACCATGTGGAGTTGTAGTGAGTGTCCCACTATGGATGTTGTCACTGAAAGAAATCCAGTTGGAAAGGTTTTGCAGAGGTGGCCTTTCTTTTAAGATCATCAAAATTTCTGGTGTGTTACTCCTTGTGAATGTGAATGTGCTTTTCTGCATTCTCCATATACACTCTCCCCCACCCAAGGCTAAAGAATGAAACCTCATTATAAATCCCAGATGTCACCAAGTACTAGTACTAACTATACTTAAAACAAGGATCATAAGCAAGTGGTTAATAAGAACTTGAATCCTCATTTCCCTGAGAGAAAATGGAATAAAATGAAACACTCCATTTTTCTCACCACAGACTTAGTATCAGTATGTTAGACTCTTCACTGGACCCAATTTGATGATTTTTGACTTGAGATTCTGTTTTTCAATCCCCTGAAAAGGTGAATAAATACAACTTTCTAACAGGGCTCCAATATACATTGATCTGGAAATTTCCAGAGAACCCTGAGACTGCAAACACTTTTGCCATACTTTCTGCCACAAAGGTACCTCTCTCTGTCCCTGCCTTACATGCCATCATCTGCCACATGGAAGTCAAGACCATCTAGTCAAAAAAGAGCACTGTCTCTCTCCCTCCAGCTTCCTAATTCTAGTCTTGCCTCCTCCACTGAAGTTGATATTTGGTACAGAAGTTCATACTATTGATCTCTCCTTCAAATCTAATGACCTACCTAATGACTTACTAGTGACACTTTCCTGTTTGACTTATACATGCCCTTAAGGTACCATGGAAAAAGATTGCTGCATGTCCCCTCGAAGGTCATTGGTGGACAAGCATAGCCAGTCACTGTGATTCCTTCCCTTAAATTCAGAATTAGCCTTGGAATCCTCCCTAAAAACTGTTACAAGAGCTATAATGTAATAATAACAAACATTTGTATTGCACTTGTTTATGTGAGACACTTAGAGATTTTCGCAGATTAACATGTTCAGTCCTTACAATAATCTTGTGAGGTAAGTGTTCTTAGTATTCTTATTTTGCATAAGAGAAAACATAAGCCTAGCCAGATTAAGTGACTTACAGCCACACACAATAAATATACTAAATATAAAGTTGGGCAATTTGGCAACAGATTATATGATTCTGTGCATTTAAACATTGTGCTATTCTAAGAGAACATTGCAGAAAACTTCTTACCAACTATTGGAATTTTAAGAAGTGAAGAAAGTAGTGTAATCCTTTTGCTTTCCTGGTTATCAAATAGTATGACTGAAAAGTGCTTTTGGTGTATATCACCCCCATTTCCGCCATTCTACAGGTGAAGGACTTGAAGTCAAGAAGAGTGAAGTGGTTTGCCCAGGATCAACATATTTCAAAATGGTTAGTGTAGAACAGTGATTTGGTAGACTTTGAATCTTGGTGCTGTGGTTGTAACTTTCACATGAGCACTCATTTGCTGAATGTTCATTATAGGCTAGATGTTGTGCTAAACATTCATGTACACAGAATTTAATTCCCAGGATTCACAGGGAATCCTAGAATATGAAAACTGGTACACAGTAGTTAAGGCATGGTCCAAGGTCATATAGCTGGTAATGGAAAGAATAGAATGTGTTCTTGTTCTGACTGACTTCACACCCCCTGGGTTTAACCACTGAGTAGTACTGGATAGTAAGGTCAGACTCTGACTGAAATTATACCACTCTTTCTGATTGAGAAGAAATCAGAGACCCATCATTGATTTATAAATTCTTCTTTTACTGCTCATACTAAGAAGCCTGAGTCTTCATTTCATGGAACTTTACAGAATGAAATAGGATATAATTTTGAAATATGAAGAACAAAAATATCACGTGGAAGAAACATTTGTAGAGAGATATCAAGTTCATATTTCAAGTGTAATTGCACGGGATTGGCAAGAATTCCTAGGCAATCTAAAAATTTAGAAATAGACACCAAAGTGAAATAAAGTCTTGAATAACTTTTAAATTTATAGGCAGAAATCAATGAGCAGAAATATTCCTAGAAAATTAAAGTATAAACTCTGTGTGGTCAAAAGTCTTGGTTCTGGATTCTGTTTCCTGTGCACTCATCAGCACAATGTAGATCCTAAGACTCTTATTTAAACCTTAACGACATATAAGCTGTTGCATAGGTGCAAGAATGAGTCTTAAAATGATGTTGTGAGGTTTTGAATACATATCTCCTAATTCCGAGTTCAGTGCACACAGCATATAATTCTTGTCTACTTGAATTAAAGGAGAAATAAGGGAGAAAAGGAAACATTTCCAAACATCATAATTGGATTAAGTGTGCTATGGGTGAATTAGAGATCATTTAATCTTCTGCAACTGATACTTAATCCCTTGTTATATCCTCAGTCAAAAAGTTGTCCAAACTCTGCTTGAACACTAGGAATGGAGTATTCTAAGTAAACTTGGGTAAAAGGAAACAGGAAGAGTCATTTCTCATGAGAATTAGCTTATCCTCTACTCTGACCTTCAATTGTTTTTATAAATAATTAAAACATATTCTCTATAACAGTAGGCTGAGATGATACAAAGCTTTGTCTTGCAAGAAAGAGTCGAGTTCTAAAGCTCAAATCTTTTTTCATAGATTGTTCAGTGTCTCCAATCCAATACTCATCTCCTGGTCAGAGGTCATTATTTTTGATGGAAGAAAAGTTACCAGAGAGGAGTTCATTCCAGATTTCATAGACCATAAAATCCTATTGCAAACTTGCTAATTTCAGGGCTAAGAATTGCTCAGGAGGAGTTGAGCCATGACCACCTAGTGTCTTTAGAATCGTAATACTGTAGCCATGTAGTGCTAGAAGGGACCTTGAAGATAATTTCATTCTGGCCTGTCGTTTTGCAGATGGGGGAACAGAAGAGTTAAGAGACTTGCCCAAGGTCACACAGCTGGCTAATGGCAGAGTTGGACATAGAGCCCAGCTCTCCAAACTCCTGGACTCACTATCTGTCCACTCACTATCATGTCTGCTCTGGCTGCTCAGCTGTCACCAAAGCCTCTGAAGTGTTGGCTTCTCAGTAACCAACCCCTGGAAATAGACAAGGAAGTTCTTCTTTCTTGTCCTTCATGCTTCTAGTCTGTCATTTGTTTCAATCTGCTGCACGAAAGTGTTTCTAGTTTGATTGCAGCTGCGAAACAAAAGAAAAGTTTTGATTTTCCCTTTAAACAAGTTGTTTACACTTGGGTGATTTTATTGTATACTGCAGTGGGTATCTTTGTACCATTAAAGAATGCATTTTAGCAAAGGATAAAATCATGACCATCATATAAATGTAAACTGAATACATGCCTCCTCATTTTATTGATGGGGAACCTAAAGCCCAGAGAGGGAGTAGGGACATGCTCCGCAAATGCCAAATTTTGCAAAATTTCAGTTAGCTATTGCTCAATCCAGAGTACTTTCCACATTGTCTCTGCTTGCACATGGAGGGCTTTGCCTCCTGCAGTGTATTCAATGGTATCTAGAGACATTTTTTAATGTTAAAACTGAGGAGTGTAGGCAGTATTACAGACATCTGGTGAGTAGAGGTCAGAGATGTTGCTAATTATTCTAACGTACACAGAACAGACCCTTGCACAAAGGACTGTTGACCTCAGAGACACCTCCAAACTCCAAGGACAGCTGGTCCCATATTCCTGGTTAATCTCTGACTTTTTAAGTTAAAAAAGCTTAAACTGAAGAACTAGATGTGTTGGAGAGAGCACTAAAGAACTTCAGTCTATTGTGATAGAGGACATGTAGATATATTTTACTTGCTTAAATAAAAAGAAAATATTTTACTTAACTCATGAATTAATGATGGGACCAGTAAGATGTTGCAAACAACTCAAGAGAAACTTTTTAGAGGGCTGGGGGTATAGCTAAGTGGCACAGCACCTGCTGGCAAGTGCTAGGTCCAAATTTGATTCCTTTTCTCAAAAAAAAAAAAAAGAAAAGAAAAAGGAAACTTTTCAGAAAAACATCATAGGAAACCAGGACAGCTGAAATAGACTTAAAAAATAGATGCAATACCAGCCAAACGTGAGAAAGAAATCAATTGTATCTCCACTGTATGTAAACTGACTTCCTAGGGAATAATAATTATTTGTATTAATATCAGTTTTCTTCTAATTTAAGGAATTATAAAATGACTTAAAGATAATGGAATATAATTCAATGTAGAGGCAGTATCTGTAACCCAGAAGAGTAGATTACATAGGAACTTCAATCATCTTTTTGTGTCCATTCAAAATCTTTCCAAAGTTTTCTACATTTCCAAGTAATGATAACTTTCTCTTCGATAACGATAGTTGTGAGTGTCTGCAGACAGAAATAAAGTCTGTTGCTGTTACTCATACATGGTATCTCTTAGTGCCTCCTTCTCTTACTCCCTTCTCCTTGTACACCCATATTCCTGGCCTGGTCTCATCAGTCTTCCACAGTTTTTCTCTTCCATCTGTCAAAACTGTATTAAAGCCCTCCTTCTTGCTTTTACCTGCTGTATGACTTTTGAAAAGAAACTTGACCTCTCTGAATCTCAGATTCTTCATCTGAAAAATGATGATTATGGTTTCTACCTCCCAATGCTTTGACCCAAACAAAGTTCTGGATTGTACTGTATTTTCTTCACCTGGATTTTCAGGGACATGTGCTACAGATATTTATTTATTCAAAGGAGAGTTTATAAGAGGAAGGATAATCTCTTATGTGAATTTAATTAAAAAGAGAAAACATACTTCATCAGCAGGATATGGACCTCGGTCACCCCCAAAATCATTTATGAAGTATCAAGTAATAAGAAGAATATTCACTATTAAGGATTGTATGTCAGATGCTATGCAGTGTTTTATGTACATCATCTTTGGAGCTTTATTCTTACCTTTTAAAATAAGGATATAATCATCTCCAATTCATAAAGAAGCAAATTGAGGTGCAGAGTAATTCTCTCGAGGTTTTACAACTCACAGCTATTCTATTCAGGTTGCAATATATTTCTTTTTCATAGAAAAACCCATGCCCTTCAACTACACAACAGGTTTCTGGGAGGGTCCAGAAATCCTCCTTTCTGCTCCTCAGTTCCTGTTCTTATGACCCTGTATTTATACTTCCTTTAAAAACTTTACTGGATTATTTCCTTATACTGAACACCGTTTGGGCCAATCACTTCAGTGGAGACATCTCACTTGTATCTATATCATTCTCTAAGCACAGGATACCAGCCTTTCTACACATTTAGGGATTTTAAGAGGGACATTAAAAATACAGATTCTTGAGTCTGCCTAAATTCCTGAGTCTTTCTTCTCTTAGGTCACTTAACCTTTATTAAACAAACGTGCATTCTTAGGAAATTTAATTAATAAGTAAGCCATTCTTTGCATACCTGAAAACTATAGTGATATAGTGACTACTATTTAAGGGATACATGAAATAATTCATATTAACATTTGCTTGATTACTTGCAACATAGTAATGACATTTTTAATGTTTTTAATGGAAGAAATTGAACAAGACATAGCACCTAAAGCAGAAACAGATTCCTTGCAAATACGTGGTTCAAGCAGTGATCATGAAAAGATAAGACATTGTGGGTTTGTGTTTTGTTTTGTTTTGCCTTTTTGAGACAGGGTTTCACCATGGAATTCAGGCTAGCCTTGAACTCACTTTGTTGTCAGGCTGGCCTCAAAGTCACAGCAACCCTCTTGCCTCAGTCCTCCTGCTGGGATTACAGGTGTGAGCTACCACACCCAGTCTTAATAGCCAGTGAAACAACCATTTCTTTGGTTTTTTTGTTTGCTTGTTGTTTTGTTTCCTTTTATTTTTGCTTTTGGTTTTCTGTCTTTGTTTCTGTTTTTGAGACAGGGACTCACTGTGTAACCTGGGTTGGTCTCAAACTCTCAGTGATCCTCCTCAAACTCTCAACTTCAAAGTGCTGGAATTACAGATGTGCACCACAACACGTAGCAAGACAACCATTTATTTGTGAGCTATAATTTTTTTCATGTTCGTGAAGTCTAATTTTTTATAATTTTAACAGCTTTAAGTTATATTATGAAGGGTTCATATGGTTATAAGAGAAGAACATACACTCTAAAATACTCTAAGTAAAATAAATAAGTGAATGAATTGAAAGAAAATAAAGTAAGCAAGCAAGCTGATCTTTGTAAGGTCTTTTTCTACCCCAAACAGGGAGTGCATCTGATTCCCAAAAGACAAGAACCAGCAATAAGGATATATATTTTCTTTTTATTCTCTTTAAAACTCTATGCATTCTCATGTCTGCTTTTCCCTTCTTATTACCTTTATTCTTCATGAGTCCATCTTCCATAGTTCTATTTCTATTTATGGCACATCCATCAAGGTCTCTTCACACAATGGCCTCATCATAAAATTGACCTGCTCAGTGGCAAGACTGTTCATTGACTGAGTCTCTATTCTAATTTCAAATTTCAAGAGGAAAGAACCTAAATGGAAAATCTATTATCTGTCTTATCCAACCAGTTCTGATTATAAGTAGTAGAAATTCAGCTATATAGTACTAGCTCTGCTGAGAGACCACCCCTGTGGAAAAGAAGAGTTTCAAATACCCCAGTTAAGATAAATTGTAATGTATTTTTCTATGTCATTAGACTCACTTGAGATAAATTATTTAAATCAAAATAAAAGGAAAAATTTTGACATATAAAACATGACACACTTCTCTGAGTCAGTTCTGTTGAGAAGATACATAGATTCTCACTGTGATTCATTAACATTCTAATTATTTACAGTATGTCCATTTAAGAGCCCATGAGAATTTCCCTAAATGAATGAGTATGTAAATATACCCAAGAAACAGATTTTATACATGCTACTGCTGATGGCTCTCTGGTCAAGATGCCCACTCATTATCCTGAGTGCTTTGGGGTTGAGGCTGGTTTTTTTTCATTTTTACAATTCAAGATTTGAATGAATCTTGATTGTATACTTTCTAACATCACTGTGAACCACTGAGGAATTTTGTTTTAATAGCATTTTATTGGTCTGTGGACACAAAGAATATTTGTGATGTAAATATCTGGGGGTATTCCTACTAACTCCATGTGTTCAACGGCACAAAACATGCTAAAACTCTCCTTGCAGAGTATACGTATTGGAGGAAAGTATTCTACAGGAACTAATTCAAGTGACTTTACTTTGAATATGCAAATGTAACTTAAAAATGATGATGTATACTGACTTAAATAGGGTCAGAGGAGGTTTAGAAAACAACTTATGAGACAGATTAAGATTTTTTTAATTTTCCAATATGGTTGCATGGGACACTGGATTAAGTAAGACAAAATCCTAGGGTAAGAAGGGCTAATATTTGGAATTGCATTGTATACACTGAAATGGCTGAAAGAATTCTGACATTCTCCAGATATGAGGACTTGAGAAAGTCACTTCTTTGAGTCTGAGTTATATCACGTGTAAAATGGGGGTAATATGTCTATCATGGGCTATTACTGGAATCAAAGACATGGATTTAACACCTACAAAAGAATAAATATCTGTGTTCTACATAATAATAAGTTTCAGCTTCATCATCTCCTTTTTACAGTTGGAGAAATGAGGATATGGAGATGTCAAGTGACTTGGAAAATGTTGCATAACCAGTAGGTATCACCGAGTTGTATAACTAGCATCCGTTGGTTCTCAAATGAAAGCCAGGAAAGTGCTACCTTTACAATCCTAAAGGTCTGCCAGCTCCGTGATTCCACTCATGATAGAATAGAGTTTGTACCTAAGTGCCTTGAAATCATTTCATAATTAGTGCCACTTCTAGATGATTTAATGATAGGCCACCTATTTTTTTAAGAGAATAAAACAAAACAAAACAAAACAAAACAGAACAGAGTTAAACACAACAAAGCATTTCAGAACAGAACACTGCAAGCAATACAGGTCTTCAAAACATAACAATAGGAGATTAACAAAGGCTACCCTAATGTCTATTTTCTTCGAAATGGTTGTTCATACATTCAGATACAATAAACTCAAACAAAACAAAGTAATATAAAACCAGCTAAAACAAAAGAGTGAAAGCATTACAGGGCTTCAAGTCAGACAATAAGAAATCAACAATGGCTACCTTAATGTCCTTTGTTTTCTTCAAAAAAGTTGTTCATATCTTCTCACATATTGCAATCAAATAGTAAAAAATAGATTTAAACTATTCAAATCAAAGAGAGAAAGCATTATTGGACTTCAAAACCTTTTCCCCATATTTGTTGGGGATTTTGTATCTTATTGAGTCTTTCAGTTTCTTATACTAGGGAGATGATGTAGGGATTACACATGTGAGTTTGATTTATTTCACTTATGAGTATGGTCTCAAGTCACATCCATTCACCTACAAAAGCCTCAGTGTGATCCTTCTTTATAGCTGGGTAGTACTCCATTGTATAAAAGTACCACATCTTTTTTATCCATTCCTCAATTGATGGGAATTTGGGTTGTTTCCAAGGCTTGGCTGTTACAAATTGTGCTGCTATAAACATGGGTGCACATATATCACTGTGGTAAGATGATTTCATTTCTTCTGGAAATATGCCCAGAAGTGGGATAGCTGGGTCAAATGGGATTTCCAATCCTAGGTTTTAATGAACCTCCAGACTGATTTCCACAGTGGCTGCACCAGTCTACACTCCCACCAACAGTGGAGAAGGATTCCTTTTTCCCCACAGCCTCTCCAGCATTTGTTATTGGTGGTTTTCTTGATCCTGGCCATTTTTTAGGGAGTGAGATGGAATCTCAGAGTTGTTTTAATTTGCATTTCTCTAATGACCAATGATGCTGAACATTTTTTCATGTATTTATTTGTCATTCATATTTCTTCAGCTGAGCAGTGTGTTTTCATCTCAGATGCCCATTTTTGGATTGGGTCTTTGAATTTCGAGGGCCTGATTTTTTTAATCCTTTATATGTTCTAGATAGAAGACCTTTGTCTGAAGGACAGTTGACTAAGATTTTTTTCCCAATTTGTGGGCTTTCTTTTCACTCTGTTGGAGATTTCTTTTGACATGCAAAAACTTTTTAACAAGACAAGATCCCAGTTGTTGATTCTGGGAAGTGTTTCCCATGCAGTTTGACTTTTGTTCATGAATTCTCCACCTATTCCTATGTCTTCAAGATTTCTACCTACTTTGTTTTCCAGCAGGTCTGCTCGTGAGGTCCCAAGCTGCAAGGCTAGGTGAAATTCACTGTGAGTGCCTTCAGTTCATGACAGACCCATAGCTGCAGCTGCTATGCTGCTCCAGGGTGGCTGGGTGGAGCCCAGGCAGGTGCCCCCTATTTAATATTTATGCACATCTATTTTCTCACCTGAAAAATAGGTATAGTAAATGTAATAAATTCATAGCACTACTATAAGATTAAATATGTAGAGTTAAGCACAATACTTGGGATATAGAATTTGAAAACATTTGTTATGATGGAAGAAAAGATTTGGAGGAGAATAAAGAGGAGCTTTTTCACCACTTTGAAGTTTAACAATTTTTTACTACAAAACAAAGGAAAAGTAGGACTGCTGCAATCCTCAGATTAAGGTCTATTGATACAGAAAAAGAATTAAAGTATCATATTGAATCTTGCAGTTTAGCAAAAGCCAACTCACAAGCAAAGGTGAAAGGTGTCAGATCATGGGCTGGTCCTCCTTAGAAATGCTAATCTTCCTAAAAGTTTATCTCAAAACTCCTTCATCTCCTTTCCATGAAAGAAAATGATTTGACTGACCTCTGCAGAATCATGCATGCTCTAGCTCCTCCTCTTTCATTCCAAATAAACAAAGCCTATAAAACAGTTACAAAATTTCTCTCATTATATAATCGTTCCCTGAATCTGCATTGGTTTAGATTGTCTCTCAAATGAAAACTCTTTCCAAATATTTTAGCCTATGAAAATCTTATTTTTTTATCCATGGCTAAATTTTACAGTCACTCTATCATTAATGTCCTCCCTAGCCAAGGCAAATGTATTTTTCTTTTTTTTAAGATTAAAATTATATCAAATTATTTTATTTATTTACTTATTTAAGAGAAAAAAAGACACAGAAAAGAAAAACAAAAAGCACAAGAGACAAACAAACAATAAATCCAAAACAATAACAGTACAGGTTTTCAAAACAAGATGATAGGAATTTAACAACAGTTATAATATTGCAGATTGTTACCATCAAAAGGGTTTCTCAGATTACCAGATATAGACATGTAAAATTGATCTAATCATATCAATATTAACTGTTCTTTTCCAAGAACTAATGCAGTTAGTAGTATAGTCATCTTAGTTATCTTATGTGCATATATAGAAATGAAGTGACTTTCATTATCTCTTTTGTTCATTTTTGGTTGGAAGTTCACATTGTCTACAAACAGAATAGCTACCCCTGCTTTTTTCTGAGTTCCTGCACATGGAATATTGTTTTCCATCCTTTGACTTTTACTCTATGAGTTTCCTTTTGAGTCAGATGTGTTTCCTGTATACAGCATATTATTGGATCCTGTTTCTTGATCCATTCTGTCAACCTATTTCTTTTAATTGGTGAATTGAGGCCATTTACATCGATGGAACCTCTATTCCTAGGTTTTTCTTTTTAGGTATCTCCACACTGATTTCCGCAGTGGTTGTATCAGTCTACACTCCCACCAACAGTGGAGAAGAGTTCCCTTTACCCCATGGGCCCTCCAGCATTTCTTATTGGTTGATTTCTTGATCTTGGCCATTCTTTCTGGAGTGAGATGAAATCTCAGTGTTGTTGTAATTTGCATTTCCCTAATGACCAATGATGATGAACATTTTTTCATATATTTATTTGCCATTCGTATTTCTTAATCTGAAAAGTGTGTACTCATCTCAAATGTTCATTTTTGGATTGGCTCTTTGAATTTTGGAAGCCCGCTATTTTTTAATTCTTTATATGCTCTAGATAGAAGCTCTCTGCTGAGGGACAGTTGGCTAAGATATTTTCCCAACTTGTGGGTTTTCTTTTCACTCTGTTGGAGATTTCTTTTGACATGCAAAAACAGTTTAATAAGATGAGATACCAGTTGTTGATTCTTGGAAACACTTCCCATGCAGTTTGATTTTTGTTCATGAACTCACTGCCTGCCCCTATACGATCAAGATTTCTACCTACTTTGTCTTCCAGTAGATTTAGTGTTTCTGTTTTAATATTTAGATCTTTGATCCACTTTGACTTTAGTTTAGTGCATGGTGAAAGACATGGGTCTAGTTTTAGATTTTGGCATATGGAAAGCCAATTTTTCCAGCACCACTTATTAAAGAGGCTATTTTTATTCTAGTGAACATGTTTGATCCCTTTGTTAAAGAGGTGACCAAGTATGTTTGTAGTTGTGGCTGTATCTTCTAATCTACTCCACTGATAATTCAAGTCTGTTTTTATTACCGGACCATGCTGATTTTATCACAGTATCTTTGTAGTATAATTTAGGTCAGGGACTGTGATCCCTCCTTCCTTGCCTTTGTTGCTCAGAATTGCATTTGCTATTCTAGGTCTCTTCTGGTTCCAGATGAATTTTAAGAATGGTTTCTTAAGACCTGTGGGGAATGCAAATGGTATTTTGATTGGAATTGTATTAAATCTGTATAATAATTTTAGAAGAATAGTCATTTTCTCAATGTTGATTCTTCCCATCTATGACTGAGGAATATCTTTCCATTTTCTAATATCCTCTTCAAGTTCTTTTTTCAGAGTACTATAATTTTTATATTTATTTATTTATTTAGCAGCACCAGGGATCAACCGCATGACCTTACATTTGCCAGGCAGGCACTTAGTCCACTAAGCTAAATCCCCAGCCCCTGTCTTTTTGAGACAGGGTCTCACTATGCCATTAAGGCTGACCTTGACCTCACTTTGTAGACCAAGCTGGTCTTGAACTCACAAAGATTCTCCTGTCTCAGCCTTCTGAGTGCTGGGATTACAGATGTGTGCCACCAGGCCTGGCTACTATAATTTTTAATGTGTAGATCTTTACTTCCTTTGTTAGATTGATTTCTAAGTATTTCACTTTTTTGAATGCTATAGTGAAGGGTGTGGTTTCCCTTATTTCTTTCTCTGTAAGTTTGTCGTTTGTGTACAAGAATGCTATTGATTTTTGAGTGTTGACTTTGTATCAAGCTACATTACTGAATTTGGTTATTACATATAGAAGTCTTTCAATGGAATTTTGGGGGTCTTCCATGTAGAGTATCATATCATTTGCAAATAATGATAATTTAAGTTCTTCCTTTCCTATCCTTATTCCTTTTGTTTCTCTCTCTTATCTAATTGCTCTGGTTAATGTTTCCGGATCTGTATTTTATTGGAGTGGTGATGGTAGACATCCTTGTGTTCTTCTTGATTTTAGGTTTAAAGTTTTCAGTTTATGTTCATTTAATAAGATGGATGTTGGCGGTTGGTTTATCATATATGGCTTTTATCATATTGAGGTAGAGACCATCTATTCCAAGTTTCCTCAGGGTTTTTATCATGAATGAGTGTTGGATTTTGTTGAAAGCTTTTTCTGCATCTATTGAGATGATCACTTGATTGTCGTCTTTGGCTCTGTTGCTATGGTGTATTATGTTTATTGATGTGCATACGTTGATCCACCCCTACATTCCTGGGATGAATCCCACTTGATCATGGTGTACAATCTTCTTGATGATTTGTTGCATTCTATTTGCCAGTATTTCATTGAAAATTTTTACATCCATGTTCATTAGGGAGATTGGCCTGTAATTCTCTTTTTTGGTTGGGTCTTTCTCTGGTTTTGGTATTAGGATAATACCTGCTTCCAGGAATGAGCTAGGGAGACTTGATTCCTTTTCACTTTCCTTGAAAAGTTTGAAGAGCGTTGGCATTAAGTCTTCTCTAAATTTCTTGTAGAATTCAGCAGTGAATCCATCAAGACCTGGGCTCTTCTTTGTTGGTGAGGTTCTAATTACATTTTCAATTTCATTAACTGAAGTTGGGTTATTCAGCAGTATTACATCTTCTTGATGCAGCCTTGGTAATTCATATGCTTCTAGGAATTTGTTTCTTCTGTGTTATCGAACATATGAGAGTGAAGATTTTTGAAGTATGTATTGATGATCTTCTGTATTTCCCCAGGGTCTGTAGTGATTTTCCCCTTTTCATTTCTTGTTGCATGAATTTGAGGTTTTTTTTCTTCCTCCTTTTGATAATGTTGGCTAGGGGTTTATCAATTTTATTTATTTTTTCAAAGAACCAACTCTTCCATTCATTAATTCTTTGTATTGTTTTCTTAGTTTCAATTGCATTGATTTCTGCTTTGATCTTTATACTCTTCTCTGGGCTTTAGGCTTGACTTGCTCTTCTTTTTCTAGAAGTTTGAGGTGCAGCATTAGGTTCTTTGCTTGTGTTCATTCCATTTTCCTGATTTGGGAGTTTACCATTATAAATTTCCCTCTGAGGAATGTTTTCATTGTTTCCCACAGGTTCCAATAAGTTGTATTTGCAATTTTGTTCAATTTTAGATTTTGTTTAATTTCTTCTTTAATTTCTATTGATTGTTTAGGAAAGTGTTATTTAATGTCCATGTTTTATGAGGTTCTTATGGGGTTTTTGTCATTAATTTCCAATTTTACTGCGCTACAGTCAGATAATAGCATGGGATTATTTCAATTCCTTTGCATCTACTTAAGCATGTTCTGTGGGCTAGTAGATGGTATATTTTGGACAATGACTCATGTGCAGCTGAGAAGAATGTGTATTCTGATGCTTTAGGGTGGAACACTTCGTACACATCTACTAGGTCCATTTGTTCACAAGTTTGATTCATTTCTGTTATTTCTTTGCTGATGTTTTTGTGTGGTTGATCTCTTTGTGACAATGTGGTGTCAAGATCCCCCATTATAACTGTATTATTGCTTATTTGATTTTTCATGTCTATTAAGATTTATCTTATATAGTTGGATGCTTCCATATTTGGTGCATATGTATTTATGCTTGTAATCTCTTCCTTTTCAAGTTTTCCCCTAACAAGTACATAGTGAGCTTCTTTATCTCTTTTGATCATTCTTGATTTGAGGTTCAAGTTGTCTGAAAACAGAATAGCTACCTCTGCTTTTTCCTGGGTTCCTGTTGCATGGAGTATTGTTTTTCATCCCCGACTTTTAGCCTATGAATACCCTTTTGAGTTAAATGTGTTTCATGTACCCAGCATATTGTTGGATTTTGTTTCTTAATCCAGTCTACCAGTCTGTTTCTTTTTATTGGTGAGTTCAGACCGTTTACATTGATGGATATAACTGTTATGTTCTGACTTATCCCTGTCATGTTATCTTTCTGTTTTTGGTTTTCTGCTTTTTTTGTTTGATTGCCCTTCTTAGTGATTTCCTACTGCTGTTGTTCTTGGACTTGTAGTTATCTTTGACTCTTTGTAGAGTATCTTTCAGTACTCTTTGTAGTGTTGGTTTGGTGGTCATAAATTTCTTCTTTTGTTCTTTGTCATGAAAGTATCTTATTTTTCCATCAATTTTCAAAGATAGTTTTTCAGGGACATCAATCTGGGTTGAATGTTGTTTTTGTTCAGGACTCGAGATACTTTACTCCAAGCTCTTCTTGACATGAAAGTTTGTGTTGAGAAGTCTGCCATGATTCTGAGGCTTTCCTTCCTAAGTTATCTGTTTCTTTACTCTGACAGCTTTTATTATTCTGTTCTTGTGCTGAATTTCTGACATCCTAATTATTATATGTCCGGATGAAGATTTATTTTGGTTATGGCTAAGTAGGGTTCTATACACCTCACTTATCTGAGTATCAGATTCTTTACCAATGTTTGGAAAATTTTCTGGTATAATTTCTGTAAATAGTCTTGTTATATCATTTGTGTTGACCCCTGCTTTTTCATTGATACCTATCAGTCTTTTATTGTTTCTCTTTTCATCATCTTGCAGCTGTTGAATTGTTGTTTCCTGGTTCCTTGTTATTTTTAAGAGACCTTTTCTTTTGTGATCATAAGTTTCCATCCTGTCTTCAAGGTCTGAGAGTCTGTCTTCAGCTTCACTCAAGCAGTTTTGCCAATTTTCAGTGGAATTTTTAATTTATTGAATATCCCTTTGAATCTGTTTCATGCATTCTAATTCTGTCTTATATTGTTCATTCAAGGTTTCCATCATTTTCTTGTGTTCCTCTATTTTTTTTATCTAGATCTTCTTTAGAAACACTCAACGTTTCTTTCATGTTTGTCATTTCTTTTTTTACCTGGGAGATTATTTCTGATCTGATTTCCTTTATAGCTTCATGGAGTTGTTTCTTTACTTCAGTTGCGATCATTTCAGAAAGTTCAGTTCTGTGCTTTCTAATGTCTTCCATTTCAACGTCTCCTGGATTTGTTCTTGGTGGATTGGAGGACTGAGAGTGCATCTTGCTCTTTTGTCATTTTCCTCTGGGACCTGTGTGGCTGGCCAGGCACCCTCCTGATGTATTGTACTGCATGCTGCACTGGGCAGAGCGTTGATCCTCTAATATCCACGTGGCTATCTGGGGCACACCCCAAATCTATGGCACTGGAACCTTGTGCTGTGATGCATAGAGTTCAAAATCTTTAGGACCTGTCAGCTAGGTGGGTCACTCCCTGATGGATGGCTCTGGGGCTCTGGGCTGGGCAGGGCTCTGTACCTCTGTGACCTGTGCTGCTGGCTGGGTATGCCCCTGATGGATTGTGCTGGGATGCTGGGCTGTGCAGTGCTCAGATCTTCCATGCAGCTAGTAGGGATGCACCCTTGGAGTGTGGTGCCTGGGCCTTGCACCTGGCTGAGTGGAGTTCAGAACCTCTGGGATCCAGTGGCTAGCCAGGATGACCCCCGGAGTGTGGTGCCAGGGCCTTGCACCTGGCTTGGAGGAGTTCAGAGCCTCTGTATGGTGCAGCTACCCAGGACACACCTCCAGAGTATGGCACCATGGCCTTGCTCCTGGATGGGCAGAGTTGGCAAATGTTTTCTTAACTTTCATTGTATTTCACCATTTTCCTTTTTCCAGACTGTCTTACAGGGCGTGTTTATCTCTCTCCTTCATAACTATGTCATAAGTTCCTTGAAGACAAAACCAACAAAAATTTCACCCCTATGTTACGTGAAATTCATAGTATAAGATCTTTCATATACACAATAAATATTAGTGAAATTAAACTGAAATTTAAACTTTCCAAAGAAACCTGTTTTAGGGAAAATGCACATGCATGGTTAATCTCTAACAGAACTGAAGATGATTCCACCTGAGAGAAATAAAACTCCAAAACCAGTTTCCCAAGAGTGAATATTTTTCTAGTAATTAATGTAATTATTGACATGTAGCAACTACGAGTCACTTTTCTAAGTAACATACATGACATACCACAATTAACTATTAACAACAATTCAGTGAGGTATTTCCCATGATTACCGCTATATTGTATTAATAAACTGAGAACTGGAGATGAATGACTTTCATGAGATTTCACAAATAGTATATGATAGATTCTGCATGTGTTACCAGGTTTTATCATTATAATCACCATGAGTACTCCTTGAGAGCAATGGAAACCCTTACCCCGAGGTAAACTTTCAAGAAAGATGCAGAACCAGGACAGCACACTGCCCACTCTTGCTCTCCTTTCTCTTGGAATATAACCATGTCTGGCTCATTTTCTAAACTCTATACCCACCACTCACTCCAGTAATCCCTAGTGAGAATCAGCCAGCAACTGCCAGGACCAGACTGTCAGGAGCTTAATCAGGAGGGCCAGAGCTAGAACAGTAAGAATGGCAATACTACAATGAAGTTTCCTGCTATTTTGTCCTCACAGTATAATACTAAAAAAGGCTGCAGGGATGGTAAAACGGTTCCCATTACCCACTTTCTCTTTCTTTGTAATGTAGCCAGAGACTTAAATACGATTGAGTTAATCTTTGAAGAAAACAGAAAATACTGTAACAATAAAGGCAGTAACATGGTTACAAATGAGAGCTACTGCTCCCTTCTGCATTCTAAATTCCAAGGATAATTCTGCAGAGCTTCATTACCAGAGTATAATTGTGTTATAGAACTCTAAATCACCCTGCTACACTTAACTGGCAATAACATTAAGATAGCGCAGATATTCATTTTAATTAAAACATAGCCTCAAACTATTTCCCTGCTATAAGAGGCAAAACTTTCTCTCCTTTTTTTTTTTTTCTGCACAGAAACTTTCATTTGTTAGCACATCTATGGCCAGCAGTAGATAGGAGATTTAAACAAATTAGAAAATCCCACCTTATAAGCCAGGAGCAGTTACTGCTTTGCTGAAGAAGATGAATAGCAAGAAAGATGGTACTGGTTTTAATCTTTTTCTAATATGTGAAGCACTGGCAGCAATTGTTTCAGAGAGGTTGAAGTTTCCAGATAATCACCTCAAGACTCACGCAAATAGGAATTGAAATGTTGGAGTCTCAAAGTTAACAAAAGTCTCAGTAGCCAGAAGCCTTCCAGAATTCCCCATTGCCTGTGGCACGAACATTCATTTATTTAGCAAATACTTATTGAACGCCTATTTTGTGCTGCAAGTTGAGGATAAACAAATGAGTAGATATTGGCTCCTTTCCTTAAATATACACCAAGCTCGCCAGTATTTCTAGGGAAATCATCATATGAATAAGAAACTTCTTTGCAAAATGTTCTATAGATGATATAATCCAAAATCCTTATCTTTCCTCAGAGATAGGAAATTTGGCATGGATTTGGAAATGCGTGCAGTTTTCCAGACATACAAGTGAATGATGACAGCAAAGAAATTATGTGTACACAAGCAGAGTTGCAGGAAATCATATGGGCTATTGGGGAGATCTAAATCGTTCAGTATTTATAGACTGTTGTATGTAAAGAATTAAGGGGAAATGATATTGGTAATGTGCAAGATGTAGAGATTCTTTAAGTGCATGGAGAAGTAGTGTGGACATTTGCACATAGGAGATGAAGAGTGACTGAAGGGTTTGGGGACTTATTTGCATTGATATAGAAGTGACTGTGACTGGGTATGGTAGTACATACCTTTAATTCCAGAACTTGGGAGGCCAAAGCAGGAGGATTGCCATGAGTTTGAGGCTACCTAAGCCCCGAA
>RJWT010005960.1:19245-30114 GCA_004365215.1 Cuniculus paca | reverse complement strand
GTACCAGGGGCAAGTCCAGAGCCCTTAGTTGTTGGAAGACTTTTGGGTTTGCTTTCAGTGTGATTCAGAGCTGCTGGAGGGCTGGCAGAGGAGTAATAAGCTTAGTTGTGCTGACCAGGATCTCAGCTTTGGTGCTGCACAGAGCTGCTGGGTGGCATGGGCAGAACCCACAGAGCAGTAAGGAAGTGGAGAAGAGATGGTCTGGCCCAAGGGTACAGAACAGATAATTGGGACTCAATGTTTTGAGATGTGTGCGTTCAAAATGTGTGCCTCCCCTTATTATTCATAGTAGTTCAAAGGAAGAAGCAACCAGCACACCCACACAGACAAATGGAAAAACACACAATGGAATATTACTCAGCCTTGAAAAGCAAGGAAATTCTGACACATACTACAGCATGCTTGAACCTCAAGACCAATTCATTAAATGAAATAAGCTAATCACAAAAGGACAAGTGCTGTACATTTACCACTTATATGAGGTATTTAAAGAGGAGAAACACAGAGAAGCAGAAAGTACAGAAAGTGCCTGTCAGGCTGTGGGAGGCTGAATGGAAAGTCAGTGTTTCAGAGGAGCAGAGTTTTGGTTTTGCAAGCAGCAGAGCTGTGAAGAGGGATGCTGCTGAGGGCTACGCAACAATGCGAGTGTGCTTAGTGCCACGGAACTGTACACTTAAAAATGGATAAGATAGTAAATTTTATGTTATGTATGTTTTACCACAATTTAACTTCACAAAGTCCTCTTTGTTTGGCTCCCTCTTTTTTTTTTTTCACTGTACTAAAATTCACATGAGACTCAGCATTTTCAACATTTTAGAGTTCACACCTCAGGGGAACTTAGCACATTCTCGAAGTTGGGCAGATACGACTATCGTCTAGTCCAAAGCTCCTCCCTCGTCCCCCAGGAAGCGTCACACCTGTTACATGGTCCTTCTCCTTCCCATCTCCCCCTGACCCCTGGAAGCCACCATCTGCTTTCTGTCTCTCTGCATTTGCCTCTTCTGGGCGTTTCCTGTGAATGGAATCGTGTGTGACACAGCCTCTATAACTGGCCTTTAAAACTTAGCATAGCATTTTGAAGGCTCATTGCTATTGTGGTGCGTGCGGCCTTCAGGCTGCACAGTGCATGGCTCACACATCTGACTGATCTGTTCTTTGTCTGATGGGTGTTGGGTTGTTTCTACCTTTGGCCATTGCAAATAGCCCCGCTATGAACAGTCATCTGCAAGTTTTTGCTTGAGCATCTGTCTTTACCTGCTTGGGGTCTATGCCTGGGAATGGAATTTGGGCATCGCATGGTAACTTTTCACTGAACCCACTGAGGAACTGGTCCCCCTTCTCGCTCCCCTCCAGTGCTGGCATCCGGTGTGTGCTTGCTTCAGCAGAGGGAACTCTGTGCGCCTCCCCCAACAACACAGCGGTTTATCACCCTGCCGGGAACGAAGGTAAGCTCAGGGGCTTGCAGCAGAAATCAGCCCCAAACAGGCTCTTCATGCCCTGTCTTCAAGAAGCAGGGTGTCTCCGATAGGCCCTTCCCATGCACATACAAAGCAAACAGATCCCAAGACGTCAGGCTGAGCTGGGCCTGCGTCTGTGTTCCGGATACGTTAGCCGTGTGGCTTTGCTGATTACGGCACTCCCAAGGTGGACTATCACCAATCACCACTGCGTTTGTTAGCAGAACTTCTGTCTTCTCTCCCATGTGTGTCCTAATCCTGATCTTTGAAGGTCAAGTTTATTATTGGGTTCTCACCTGGCCCGTGTCATTTGTGATTCAGATTATGCCTCAAATCTTGGGACATCGTTTGCAGCCATTCCAGCAAGGTCCTTTGCTCAGTCGAATCCTGCGTTTCCTTCTGCCACGCCAGGGACAAATGTGAGTACAGAAGCATGCTCCTCATTGTCTTTATCATCCCCGCAGCATCTGTGTCACCTGCTCCGTCTCGGCTGGGATGAAGCTGGGTAGATGTGACTTTGTGGCCATCAGAAAAGTGGCCCCTGACAGAAGTCAAGAGTTGCTTTATCCAGTCCGATAGCATTGAAATATGTAGCTGAAAAGTTGACATAAAGATTTGAAATCAAAGGCGCTCACTGACTTCCTAACATTCAACACTGGTTTAGAAAAAAAAAAGTTTGAGCCTTTATTTCTTCAGTCGATTTCATGATGTTTTATGGAAGGAGACCACTCCTGTGAGCGGGTGATTCTGCAACCCAATCCAGAAAGCGAAAGTGTGTTTGACAGTAAGGCCCACATACAGATGGTGTTTGCAGGCCCCTTGGGGAAACAGCTGGCTGGTGCCAATACTTGATGTTTTCTGTTTTCAGTTTGGTTCTTCTCTATAAATAACATGTACTTTAGTCCCCCCAAACCCTAAAGCTTTATGTTTCCGTTTCCCGCCAGTTGTGACAACTCCTTCGCTCTCTTTAGTTTCAAATGTTTTCCTGCTTTCCAGCCACATGGGGCATGAGGAGGGCTGGGGGCAGATAATAAAGCAAAGGCTGCCGGAGAAGGAAACGCAGGCCTGTGGCTGAACTCTGCTAGAGGGCGCCTGGGGAGTGTTTCAGCCTGGACCTGGGTGTTTTTGATTTGCGCTGTTTGCAGCTGCGGCCTGTTTCTCCCTCCTCAGCCTGCAGTGTGCAGTGCTATTTAAAGCAGGCCTTCCCGGGCTGCCCCTGCATGTGCTCTGGGCAGTGGAAACCTCGGAGAAGCAAGTCATGAAGTGTAGCTTCTAGGCCAAGGGAGGGAAAGAGCGGAGAGACCTGGGTCCAGGAGTCCATTTCTCACCTGTTTATTTGTTAAACTGAGTCGGAGAAGTGTGTGCTCCGGAGAGAGAGCAGCTGCTAGAGGCCCAGGTTTTGAGGAGGAAAACGTTGCCTCGTCCAGAGCCATGCCCAGGCCAGTGAAACCTTTGGGTCGCCCCAGCAGAGTGCTGTGGCTGGTTTTAGTGAGGCCTGTCCTTTGTCTTTGAGGGAAGACCCCTGGTTACACGACCTTGGCACTGTGGGCCACAGAGACACCTCTGTGCCCACACTCTTCTCTGGGACCCCTGTTCCAGGCCCTGAGGGGAGGGGACAGTGGCCGATATGGGGGAGACTGTGGCAGGTGGGCTGGGGTCCAGAGCATGCACCTTGACACTGTCCTGGAGTCCGAGCACAGGACAGCGGGATCGACTGAGAGGGCAGGACAGAGTAGGGACAGACATGGTCAGGACAGCTCTGGGCTCTGTCCTGGGCCTCATCCTCACCCTCCACTGCAGACCACACAGCCAGAGGCCCTTTCCTGGGAATTGGGAGTCCGGAGACCTGGGTTCAAGTCCTAGTCTGAGAGCCCCCAGCTGTGTGGCCTTAGGCAGGCCACTCTCCTTTTCCGAGGCTCTGTTTCTTACATAAAGACAATAACTTCCCAGCTAGTGACTTTCAGAGGCAAAGTAGATGAGGTTTCACCTGGTTTGTGTAATTTATCTTCGTGACTCTGCCTGAAGCCTTGGAAAATCAGATGCGGGCTTCGGCAGTTCTGATTCAGGGGCCAGCACTAAAGGCTGGGCTTGAGCCTCAGTATGGACCACAGACCAGTCCTGCCCTTGTGCACATCAGGTGCTCATCTGTGAACTGTCCCATACGTAAGAAGTGACAGCAGCTGTTCCTGAGCAACAAGTCTTTCCAAGCCCTTTTAGCTACAAAGGGTGGTGGGGACACCACTGTGGCCAAGACTGACTCTGGCTGCTAACTGTGTGGCTCTGGCTTGGTCTCAGCATCAGGGATCTCTTGCACCCATCTGTCTTCAGTACCGAGAGCCATATCTGCTCCCCTTAGATGTTTTAAGGTTCTCTTGAAAGTACTTTGAATAATGTACATGCCAGGCAAGCGCAAGCAATTTGGTGATCCGTGTGAAGAATGATGTGTGACATTTGATGTTAATACCCAAAAGCTCTGAGTACAACTCCATCCTTCTTGCCTAGAGGTGGGAAGTTTATATAAAACATTGTGCTCTCTGCCCAGAGAGCTAGCAGAAGAGCCCAGACGTTATAGGGTGTTAAGGACAACAGTAGCTAACATTTCCATGGTGCCTAATATGATCTTCGTGTTTGGTATCATATTAGTGCATTTAACCCTCCAGACAACCCCATGATGTGGACACTACTATTATCCTTGTTGTACGTGGAAAACTGAGGCATAGAGAAACTTAGAACCTTGCCTAAGGTCACAGGGCTGGTGAATGGAGTAGGTTTGCCCCACGTAGCCTGGCTCTGGAAGTTTCACTTTCACCACTGAGCTATGCTGCCCCGCTCTGAGGACCTCGATGGGGGGGGGTCATCTTCTTTGCTTTCACACCCCTCCCTCTACTCCCTCCCACAAGCTGCTTAGGAGGATCTGAGACTACCTGGGGGTGGCGGGGACTTCCCTGGCCTTGGCCAACCATGGAGCAAGCCGAAGAGGCCGTCCACATTTTTCTGCACAGACACCATCTGCCCAAATGAACTCAGATGTGTGGCAGCATTTTCTGCAGACTCCATGGAAGGGGAGAGGCATAGCTGGACCGGATTGATGAGTTTTCCTTCTATGACATGCTGCTGGTTGCGTGAGCCTTCTCTAGGATATCTGGGGGATAAGGACAAAGCCTGCCCCAGCTAGTTCCTGCATTACAAATGACTTGATGTTCATTCACGTCCAGTGGTCCAATTCTGGTGCCCTGTTGGCCATTTCTGGGTAATGGAATTGGAGACAGGTAAGGTATATTGTTCTTCTGAAAAACCTGAAATGCAAAAATATCAACAGGTAAAGACAGGCTGAGAAATGCCTCACTGGTGCAAAACACTTTGCAAGACTTCCTTAAGGAGCCGGAGAGTCACTCAGAGATTAAGGGCCTTTTGTTCTGCCTGCAATAACTGACCTCCAAAGATAGCAGATGCATCGAAGGGTGGACTGCCTGACTAACAAAGGATTCCTTGCTAGGTTCCAGCAAGGACCAGCGAGCTTCTCTTCAATAATATGCATTTCTCTTGCTTACACACTTTATGCTTATTGTGAAAATGTGAACAGGAAAGAAATCATTAATGACGAGGAGCTCCCCCTCAGAGACCCCATGAGGGCTCTGACGCCTTTTCCTCCACAAGTCTGTTCTAGTCTTTTGCCAGGGCCTTTTCTGCCTGATTCCATTCAAGTGCATCTTTTCAGAAACATTTTGTTGAGTAAAACCAGGCACCCTGTGAGATCACTGTTGTTTGTGGAGCAAACAGCGGTCGCTGCTTCTGAGGCCTCCTGTTTTTAAGCAGGAGAACAAAGTGACACAGAGCTCAGGGATTGAAACCGCAAAACATACCCCAACTCCCACAAAATCTGAGACGAACGCAGGAACCATCTGCCACCACCATCGAGCTCTTCGGGCAACAGCTGGGCTGAATTTAAACTTGCCTCCTCCCTGCTGGAGGCCAAGCCTTTCCTCTCCATGTTTGCATTTGAGAGATGTGGGCCCTCCCAGCATGACAGCTGTGTGCTGTGTTTGCTGGTGGCAGGTACTTTGTTTCTGTCCCCAGCCCCTCCCACCTCACCCCAGAGTCCCCAGAGATGGGTATTCCCTTTCCTCAACCTGCTGCCATTTGACTGAGTTGAGGATCCCTCTCCTTGGCCACTTTAGTTGTCATAAACATAGTAGTCAGGTTTCTGGAAGGGCCATGGGGCCTTCTTAGGCTGAAAATAGTCTTCTTGTGACTGCCCGAGATGCGCTTCGCCCGAGATGCGCTTCACCCGTGACTGTCACCATAAAATGGTCTTGTAGCTTTCACTGCCACTCCCTGGAGTTCCTTCTGTGCTGGTGTCACAGATGCAACTCTTGGGAGCAGGGAGATACACAGCGCTTTTAGGACTTCTTTCTCACCAACACCCCACACCCTGGGGACTTGTGTAAAGAAGCAAACTGAGGCTCAGGAAAACATAGGTGTTTGTGGAAGGTCAGAGCTCAGAGCTCAGATGCTGGCTACTTCTGTCTGTCTGTCTGGCCTGGCCTTCTGAGGCCGTGGCCCGGGGCACTCTGGCCTCCTGACTGCGCACGCAGTACTCGGTGTGGTCTGCATTACCTTTCCCCACCCCACCCCACCTCGCCAGCTCCGTCATAGCTGTGGTGCTGTGGGCAGGGGCCACCTTGTGCATTTTCAAAGAGAGGGAGACAGGAAAGCTGAATGGGTTTTATCTTTTTAGTTGTTTCTTTTCTTTACATAAAGCCTTATTATTTTTTCTTGTAACAGTGATAGAAGCACGAGGTAGAAACTTCTATTAAAAGATATATAAAAATAGAAAATCCTGTTAAAAAAAAAACAACTAAAGGTAAACACATCTTTTGCTATATCTCCAGCTAGTGTATGTGTAAATGCTTAATGAGTAAAAGCACATTTTTGCAAAAATCAGATGCCATGTGTTATGCAGCTCATTTTTTTTTTACACCTTCCCACCTCAGAACCTAAAGCCTATTGTATTTTGTAACATCATGTATTACGTGTTTACCATAGATAATGAAGTCCGATTGATCCATTCTTCATTGAGTTTTAATGGCAAATCTGCCACCATTTAATTTACTATAGGATTAAGCAGTTCCTTACCTTCTCCCAGGCTTCAGGGTCTTTACACCATGGTGGGTGTGGAGCAGACGACCTCCAACTTTAACATTTTAGGACAAAACTTTACAGGAACAAACCACCCAAGATCCACCAGTAAGTCTGGCACCAGTAAAAGTGGAGTCACTTTAATTCAAAGCTCTATAAAATATTTGAAAGTGAAACTAGAAACATCTGTGTCTACTCTCCAAGTTAAGTCAAGGTCCGTAGCTATGAACTCCACACCCATTTGCTGTCTGCATATTATATTCAGAATCATCATGATAAGGAGTCAACATCTGCCCTGCATCTGTCCATAGGCGTGTGTAGCCCACAGCTAGAGCCCCACCGACTGTGCTGGATGAGATTAGGTCAGGCTGGAGCGCAGAAATCATTTACGGGAGATCAGATCTATACTCCGAAGCTGCAGGAAGCAAGTTGAGAAGTGTCTCTCTCACGGCAGGCCTGCCGCCCTGAACCACATCCTTACTGTGACTGAGTTATTTGAACTGGGTTCCTTCTTTGAACTCAGGTGCAAAGCCTGTTCGTACTTGCCACAAAGGGCATTGAAAGGCTTCAGAATCTTCACATATAAGTCTGTTTGCTCCTTTTATGTTTCCACACAGCTATGAAAGACATGTGGGTAAGCTGAGAGGTAAGAGACCCAGCCGTATGAACTATGAGAGGCAACACCTGGTTTTAAACCAGGAGCCCTAATACATGAAAACAGACGGCCTGGGCCTCTGTTCCCAGGTGAAGGTGTTCAAGGTGAGTGCTGGCCTGCAGATAGGATGGAGCCTCCTCTGCTGGGAAAGGGTGAAGGCCCCTTTAGGCTGATAATTAGGACTTTGGTTACAACCCTGACACCTTAGCCTTTTTTGAGATCTGACCTTGGGGTAGAAAGTTTCAAGGGCACCTGTCCTGTTGATGCCTCCTGGGAGCCCGGCAGGCAGAGCAGGGCTGGTAACGGTGAACTGAGCCCATTGGGCCTTACACTATTCAAGATGATGCCCTCTTATCATTCTCTTTAGGCCCATCTACTCTCCTATACCAGGAGGGTATTTATCAAATAGTATATTTCCAATGTACAGAAGAGTTACCTAGAAAAGGTGTAAGGAATTCCCATACAACTTTTGCCCAGATTCACACTACTTCCTATTTTGTGCCACTTACTTTATCAATCTTTTACTGTGTCTCCTGTCTATTTATCTAGTTAGCTATGATTTTTTTTTTGTCCTGAATCATCATTTCAGGGTAGGGTGACAATGTTGTACCTCTTTAGCTCAATTTCAACATGAATTTCCTAAAACAAAGACTTTCTCTTATATAACCACAGCAATGGTTTTCCCCAATCCGGGATCATCATGGCACATCTTTTAATTATTGTAGGAAAGGAGATAAACATTTACTTAGAAGGGTCTGCTGGATGCCAGGTGGTGCACCAGGGCACTTACACTGTGGCATTTCATCTTCTCAACAGGCCTGTGGAGTCAATTTTTCCCCCCAGTTTCACAGACCCAGACTTGGAAAAATTCAGTACGTGGCCCACAGATAGTTACAGGGAAGCAGAGACATAGACTTGAGTCTAATTTGCCCACCATCCTGACCTCAGTGCTTGGAGTCTGTAAAGATGAACCTGGTGTGAGTCTGTCCAGAAAGAAGCGCTGGTTGTGTGTCTCACTAGTGCAAGCCTGTGCATCTATCATCTCAACTCTTTCCGGCACCAGAGCAGCAGTCATCAGAGGACAGCAGAGCTGGTAAACAGGGTGTGCACAGCTCAGAACTTATCTTCAGCACTGTAAAGATGTAATCACCACCAACACAGACGAGAATGTCTGAGAAGTGAGCACGAATGGGAATAGATGCATAGCTAGATAGCCGACCACATAGAAATGGAGGCCAATGGTACGCTCACTGGACAGGGGTGGGGAAGACGTGGGTTTCCTTTGTATGCTGAGCATGGTTTTCCCAAAAACCATGGTTATCATTATCCTGTATCTTTGGTTTAGCTTGGCAAGGCTTCTGGGAGGAGTGGAATTTTAGAACTTAGAGCCACATAAGCATACATCTAGAAAGGACTTTAGACATATAGGCATCTCTCTCATTCCAGATGTAGGGAAACTAGGACCCAGAAAGGGAAACTTGTCGAGCCAGATGTGGTGGCACACACTTAAAATCCCAGCACTCAGGAGCTGTGGCAGGAGGATTCCCACGAGTTCAAGCCCAGACTGGGCTTCACAGTGAGACTGTGTCTCCAAAAAACAAAACAAACAAACAAACAAAAAAAACAGAACAAGGAAGGGAGGCAGGGAGGGATGAACAGATGGACTGACTGAAAAAGAAAGAAACGGAAAGGAAAACAAAAGAAAGGAAAAGGATGAAAGTAGTTATGCATCTAAATTAGTGGCTGGATTGGTACTTGAACCCAGGTCCCCCATTTTCCCATTCTTTTCACTACACCAATAAGCCCCAAGCTTTCATTATTTGCTCCAAGCAGCCATTATTCTGCATTCTGTGTTTGGAAGAGATTTTCTCTGCCAAAGTACTTATGTTAATGAGTAATTAACTACATACCCGATTTTGCTCATCAAAAATATACACACCAATCAGATTTTCTGATCAGTCTAATACCTAAAAAGAAAAATTTTTTGATGGGTTAAGTTTAACTGAGTAAAGAATGATGCATGAGTTGGGCAGACCCCTGAAGCAGAACAGGTTCAGAGAGCTGCACTCCACGTGGCAGGCAGGGCCATTTATCACCTGGAAATGGAAGGGAGATGCAAAGCCTCGGATTGGGCCTAGCTCAACATTTGCCTTATGTGAACCTGGTCTGATCAGCTGGCTGCCAATGATCGAAGTTCAGCTGCTATGACTGGCTGAGACTCAGCTATTTATTACAAAGGCTAACTTCTAAGTTAGGCCTTCCCTTAGCTATAGTATGTTGCATAAGGGCTCAAGGGGTTGGGACATACTCAGGCCAAGTTTGGTTTAATTGGATGCCAGGTGACCATGCGTGTAGAGTGAAGAAAATCAAGTATGATATCATCTCAGCTTTTTGAAAGTCAAAAATACTGTTTGCCTCCCCCTGCCACTCCCTAGGGTCCCCCCCTTATCTTGGGTTTAGCTTTCTGCAGTTTCAGTTACCCAAGGTTAACCAAGGTCGGAAAATGTTAAATGGGAAATTCCAGAAATAATTCATAAATTGAGAATAACTTTTGTATAGTATGTTGTTATAACTGGTCTATATTATGATTAGTAATTGTTAATCTCCTACTGGGCCTAATTTATAAACTGAATGTTAACGTAGGTGTGTGTGAGCAGGAAAAGTATTAGAAAAGGTAGGGCTTGGTACTATCTGTGGTTTGAGGTATCTGCTGAGAGTCTTGCAACTCCTTCCCAATAAGGGAGCTGACTGTATTATTAACTTCAAAGAACCATGCTGGGAATTGCTATACAGCATAGTGCTACTTTCTCACATCAGAGCTGTCAGTGCCCCCAGGGAGCCAATGTAACTTTAGATGTAGCACCCAGGGGCCACTGCCTCTCTCTTCCTCCCTCCTCTTCTCCACATTTAGTTCTCCATACAGCATAGGGCAAATAATAGCAGTGTTTATATTGTTTTAAGACTAGACTGATAGTAACCTACTATTCTACACCTTCTATCAATCAAATATGGTTTTGAACCTAAATTGAATTTAACAACAAAAGGGTCTTTTAGATCAGTCACAGAAAGAAATTTAGGCCAAATTTTCCTAAGTAAAACATTGGCAAAAGAATGTAACACTTAAAGAAAAAACTCTCTCTAATTGGATCGGGTTGCCCACGTGCCCCGAAGCCAGACACAACACAAAGCAAACTGTTAATGTGATTCTCAAGATTTGTGGTTCTCAAGATTTTCCTTTCATGGCTCATTTAGAAAATGATAAACCGAAGCCTGCTGCTCATGGTCCCTGCAGGTACTCGGCCTTTCACCTGTGGGAATCTATATCTTGGCCCCCCTAAGAGCCATCTGCTGTTCACCCGTTGAGAAGGTCCAGATTAATATAATTAAATGGAAAAAATGCCAAGAAAAAGTGATTGTCTTAATAAGTAGGGAATCAGTAAGAGTGGATTTTCGTTTCTTACTAGAATCTTGATGGGGTGGTGCTCAGGGAATATATCAAATGTGATCAAAATATACAGTGAGTGTTTCAATTTAAAAATTTATTGCAGTAAGAGACATATTTCCATTCATCCCCTTTAAAATACTTTTGCTCACTTTAAACACACTTATTCCCTCATG
>RJWT010005960.1:0-19145 GCA_004365215.1 Cuniculus paca | reverse complement strand
TCCCCGCTTGTGGGAAGAGTCCATGGATGCTTGATGAGGGTGAAGGGGTTCTCTGGGTGCCGCATGAGCCACATAAGAATCTTCATTTCCCTTCGAGAACGTGCGTAACATCTGGGCACCATCAAGGTGGAGCTCTCAAAGGCGCCCTTGGGTGTCTCCAATTCAGGGCCAGCCCATAAAGGAAATTCGTATTGACTAGAACTGTCCTCAGCCCAGGTGAGACAAATGAGAGCTTTTGATGGTAGGATTACCTAAGTACCTGCTCTTGTCAGGGACAAGACCTCAGACTTTCCCCTTCTGTTGCTCTAGCAGAGTCAGGCCCGCATCAAGTGTAATTAGATATTGAAATCCAGTTTATCATAGAAAATGGTTCTGCACACGTAGGCTGTGCTATTAGAATGTGTTTCAGGTTTGGAAAATTGCATCCTTGTCTTTCACCTCGGTCGGCTTATGCTAATTCTCGAGCCTCCAGGAGAGGCCAGGCTAACGAAGGTTTGACCAGACCTAACCTCCTAGAGGTTTGACTAGGCCCAGGCCTTGGCTTTTGAGCTATTTCTTAAGGTGGCTTTAGGTGTGGTGGCAGGGTCCAGAGTTTGACCAAAATAGCATCCCTTTCATTTGTTGAATATATTGAGCTGGTGAACAGGTCTTTATTTGAAGAAAAGATTCTAAGACTAAATAAGGTTTTGAAAACCACTGCCCTACACCATAGGTGGTGGCTTTAAATGTCTGCACATTTGTATTAGTTCTCACAAACCTCCCTGCGCTTTTCTTTACTGGATTTTTTAAAATTTTATTTATTTATTTTTTTTTGAGATAGGGTCTCTCTATGCAGTTCAGACTGGTCATGTGTTCATTCTGTAGCCCAGTCTGGTCTCGAACTCACAACAATCCTCTGGCCTCAGCCTCCTGAGTGCTGGGATTACAGGCGTGTGCTACCACGCCCAGCTTTTACTGGAATTTTTTAAAGTCGTGAGTCAAATGCTAAAAAAACAGATACAAAATAAGTTCAGCATGTCTCCTATTGCTCTCTTCCTGCTCCACTCCTCTGAAGATAGCCAGAGCTGACAGGCGGATAAGCACGCTCCATGCCTTGCTCTGTCTGGGTTGTAGCCTTTAAACGTCCTTCACTGCAAAAAAGTTTCCAACAAAGAGTGGAGACAGATATAATCAACCCTGTGTATTCATCACTCACCACCAGCAATTATCAAAATTATAATTTTTACAATAATAAGACCTACCTGGAAAACAAGTTCTAGCGTAATTTTAGAAAAGTCTCTAAAACAGTGCCAGGTGTGGTGGCGCACGCCTACAATCCCAGAACCCCAGAGGCTGAAGCAAGGAGGATTGATGCGAGTTTGTGGACAGCCTGAGTTACATAGTAAGTTCAAGGCCAGCCTGAGCTACATAACAAGACCTTGTTCAAATATACAAACAAATCATGCCTGTTTTCCAGGTAGGTCTTATTTTCAGGGAAACACGGTACTTGCTTTATTTCATCTCAAAAAGTTTTGTTTTACAAAAATGGTGTCATAGTGTGCATTCTACTTGGCTGCTTTTTTTTTTTTTTAATTTAACAACCTGGCTTAAACATCATTCCATGTCAGCACATTTTCCCCCTTTGAATGGAATGTAGTTTTTTTTCCCATTGTATGCTCAAGCCCTCATTTATGCAGTGTTCCCTATTGCGTGATACATGGGCTGTTTCCACAATTTTTTTTTTTTTGCCATCCCACACAGTGCTACAGTAAATGTCTGTGTTCACAAGTCTTTATGTACTGTAAGACAAATTTTCAATTGCCTGTGATGGTAGGAGCATAGGCAGTATATACTTAAAATTGTATTTAATGCTGAGAAAACATATTCTCAAACGGCTGTAGACACCCCTCCCCGCGGCACCCATTTGCTCACATACTTTCCAGTCCTGGACGTTACTGCTCGTTTGAAAGTTTGAAGTTTGAGTCTTCTTTGTAAAGAGACAGTACACACTCGATACTTTATGTGCATCTGTGAGTGGGCACCTTTTCTGCACTGATTTTGTGCATGACCAACTGCTGTCATGACTGGGGAGAAGGTAGCTGCTGGGAAGCCTGGGGTAGAGGAGAAGCGGGAAGGGTCCGTTAAAGACTTGGCTGTGCTTTATCCCATCAGTTTGCACAGCGGAAAGGCACTGGTCGTGTGGTGCACATCTGCAATCTCCCTGAAGGAAGCTGCACTGAGAATGACGTCATTAACCTGGGGCTGCCCTTTGGGAAAGTCACGAATTACATCCTCATGAAGTCCACTAATCAGGTAGGCCTGGGCACCTTCACGCTCCTGGGTGCAGCAGAGACCACACCTTGGTGAAAGCGAAATTTTATGTATATATGAAGCAGTTCTTAACATAAAGAGACGGTGCCCAGCTGGGTCTGCTGGCCCTGCACACAGGTTCCTGTTGAGGCTGTTGTGTTTCCCGGTTCCCCTTTGCCCTTCTCGTGCTGAGTACCAGCCTTGTGACTTGCTGAGAGGAGAGAGAGGTGCTTTTGGAAAGAGGTGCTCATTACTACACACAAGCTAATTGACCCCACAATAGAAATCTGTGGGCTCAAGTCCCCTGTGTGGCTGCACCCTGAGCCCGTGCTGTAGTCTCAGCTTATACGCTAGTTGCAGCTGATGGCCTGGGTTTGGAGCCAGCCAAGAACTGACTGCGAACTGGGATTTTAACGGGCCTTTGGTGCCAGCGAGGGAGGCCTTGGGTCTCAGAGGAGGAAATCAGAAGAGAATTGATGGGGGCCTAGTCAGTCTAAGGAACTAAGAATTCCTAACCTGTGGGAATCGGCTGAGCCCCAGATAGGTCTGTCTTCATTTCTAAAGTCTAAGGGAAAAGATGTCCAGCAAATGATCAGAAGTCAGAATATTTTGGTTTTTATTTAATTAATATCCAAACAACAGGTGGAGATGTTCTTCTCTGACCTAAAACTAGGAGACGCAAAGCCATGGCTGACCATTAGTGGTCTGCATCCCTCAATCTGAGGCTAGACCACTCACTGGTCTCTGTGTTCTGCCTCAAGCCTTCTATTTGGGGTAGATGTACTAAATTCAGTTTGCAACATCAATGCAGTAATGTTGCCTAGATTAGTATCAGCCACATTCTAGAAGCGAGAGCTAGAGACCCTAAATGTTCATCTCAAGCAAGAGGTAACCAGGCATGGAGGCACACACCTTCAGTCCCAGCACTCTGGGAGGTGGACACAGGAAGATCTAGGATCGGAGTTCAGTTTGGCCAACTCGGTAACTTAGCAAGCCCTGTCTCAAAATTAAAAACATGTTTTTAAAGGGGTTAGAGAGGTACCTCAATGTGAAGGCTCTGGTTCAAACCCAAGTACCGCACACATGCACAAAATCATTTAGAAAACTCATGGCAGAATTTGAAATAAAACCCTTGAAGAACCTTTAGTCACACACACACACACACACACACATCTGCCATAGGTGGTGACAACATGGAAAAAAGCTGTGCATCTGAAACTGACCAATAAATGGACTGAAAGACGAATCAGCTTGATTTGCCCATTCAGTTCAGGAAAATAGGGGAACTGGGGCTCACAGTAAGGACTCCCTTGTCACAGATCACTTTTTCTTCTCCACATAGAGAGACTAGAATCCATGCACATCAACACAGTACAACGCAAACAAATCTGAGAAACAGTAGTGTGACGAACGTACCACAACAGCTACTGGGCCAACCTGACAGATCCATCGAGGCGAACTATAGACAGAGACCAATGGAAAGGCCTGTTTCTCTATAAGTTTTTTTTTTTCTTTCTTTCTTTTAAATCAAAACAGTTAAAAAGGAAAAATTCCGTGGAAGCATTTGCAGGGCCTTTCCTTTACTCACAGTGGCCCGACTTTCCTTCCAGCCCAGGGACTCATGAGCCTGTGTGTTGGGAATACATCTCTTCCTTTGTAAGACAAGGGAGAATAGAGTTCAAATAACCATGTCTTATA
This sequence comes from Cuniculus paca, assembly GCA_004365215.1. Lineage (NCBI taxonomy): Eukaryota > Metazoa > Chordata > Mammalia > Rodentia > Cuniculidae > Cuniculus > Cuniculus paca. The sequence continues at coordinate 15,158 of RJWT010005960.1, read as the reverse complement.
CCTCTGTCTCCTGCTGCCATCACTACCAGACAGCACGCCAAGGCCACATGTGGGACTGCCGCCGCTGGGAACTGTGAGATAACGACCCTCTCACACCAGAGGGGCTACCATAGCATGATGCAGCCCAGGACGAACATTCGCAATTAAGAATACCTTTTGGTAACCATGGAGATCAGGAGAGGGGCCATTTTATAATGAGCTCTTTGGGCGAAGTTAATAAAAAAGCCTCTTTGAACAGATGAGATCAAAGAGTGCTCTTTCTTGTACTGATTTCCTTTATTGAGGTATAAAATGGTTACTCTTAAGTGCGTAAAGTACAGTAATCTTAAGTCTACAACTCCATTAATTTTTTCATGTATGTAGACCCATAGAATTAACACCGAGGTGAAGACGTAGGACATTTCCAGAACATAGGGTTCCCTTATACCCCTTTCTAGTCACTTCTCCACCTCCAGCCCTCAATTAATTTCCGTCAACATCAATTCATTTTCCAATTCTTGGACTTCACTGACATGAAACCATACCTTGAACAGAATTTTGTTTAAGACCACAAAATCAAGTCCAACCTATGACCTTTCTGTCTTTCCAAGGCCTTTTTAGAGATGGCTTACACAGAAGCGGCCCAGGCCATGGTCCAGTACTATCAAGAAAAGTCAGCTGTGATCAACGGTGAGAAGTTGCTCATTCGGATGTCCAAGCGATACAAGGAATTGCAGCTAAAGGTAAAGCAGTGTCTCACTCATTCAGTCATTCATCAAGCATCAGCTGAGTTTTCCCTAGGTGTCAGGTACTGAACTAAATGCTGCCAGGAAGGAGAGGCTAGGAAAAGATTTAGAATTTACTCACTTCCTTTGAGGATATTGCTTGGAAAGGCAAATCATTACACAGTGGCATGAAAAGTGTTTGTAGAGGTAAGTACAGAATGCAAAGGGATGCCTGAGTCTATCTGGGAGCTGAGGACGTTTTCACAGAGGAAGATGTCTACAGAGGTCTGAGGGAGGCAGTAAGAAGAGGAAGGGGGTTGCTTTTTGTGAGGGAGGGTTCCAGGCATAAACCCCTGACTGCAAGCTCTTCTGTGCTCATATGAGCCTTCAATAACTTTTTCTTCCTCTGTCACTCCCCTTGATCTTTTGTTCTTTCCTCCCTTCACTGGGACAATGTCTTAAGCCCCATAGAACTCCTTAGCAGCACTTGACTAACTTGGAGACTGTCAGAACTCAGATGAATTCCAATCATTTCAGACAGGACTTTGTTTTTATTTTGGCTTTCTCTGCATTTATTTTCTTTCTTTCTTTCTTTCTTTCTTTCTTTCTTTCTTTCTTTCTTTCTTTCTTTCTTTCTTTCTCTCTCTCTCTTTCTCTCTCTCTCTTTTCTTATTTCTTTCTTGTTTTACTGAGAAGTCTAATAAATATAGAAGAGTAGCCAATAATGTATTGTACAACTTAAAAAGTAATATTGGATGAGATGTTATACATCCCTTGAAAACCACCACCAAAGTCAGGAAGTAGAATACAGAGAGTACCCCAAAGCCCATAAGAGTCCTTCCTCATGTTCGGTCCTTCTCTCTCTCCTTTGAGGATGTTCATTTCCATGCTTTTCCTTACAGTTCTGCCACCTACCATGCCTCCCTAATGACATAGTTTAGTTCTGCCTGTTATTGCATTTTACATTAATGGATTCACACTGTCCACTTTCTTTCCAGTCTTGCTTCTCTCACTCAACATCATGTTATCCATATTGTTGGGTGTATCTCTTAATTACCAGAATTTTATGTGGTGTGGGGACAGTTTGTTTATCCATCCTATGGTTGATGAACACTTGGGTTGTTTCCAGTTTGGGGCTGTTTGGAACAATGCTAGTACCCTGCTCAAACATGTTGACTTACTATGCATCCACATGAGTGTCTCACTAGGGAAGAGATTGGAACTGCTGGGGAGTAAGGCGTGTTTACCCTCAACTCTACTAGAGGATAACAGTCACAGTCTCTTTCTGAAATTTCCTCAGATTTAAATTCATTTTAGTATTGCATTATAGAGGGTTTTCAGTAGTCCACATTCCTACTGTCTTTATCTTGTCCAGCTTTTTAGTTTTTGCCTGTTTGGGGAGACTGTAATGGTTTATCTTAGCTTTTTTACTTTCCTGGTGACTAATTATGAATGAACAATTTTCCATGCTTATTGGTTATTCCATCCAGATCTTCTTGGTGGGAAGTTTCTTTCAAGTCATCTGGCCATGTGTTTCTTTTGCATTTTGTCATCTTATTGATTTACAGGAATTCTCTTAACCAGAACACTTAGTTCATTTGGATTTATTGTAATTAATGCCACATTCATGTGCAAATTTGCCCACTTACTTTGTGCTTTATAGGGTCCTGTTTGAAAAGAATTTTCCTGGGTTCATTTAAGACCATTCCATGTGTACTTAGAGTCCATTTTGTTCAAGACTCACAGCCTTTGATCTGCCCTTAATTTTCAAGGTTGAAGTCAGAAGACAAAAGCTCAGTGGTTGTTTCTAGCTAGAACTCGCATTCTGACAAGTCTGCATGTGTAGATTGCTCAGTAATATGTCAACTAGTTGCCCAAGTCTGATTCTGCTTTGCTTGTATTATTGCCTCTGAAGTTCTTTTGCCAACAATTCTGCTTCAGGCAGAACCCAGCATTTTTTTTTTTCCTAATGAAAGTGTCAGACAAGTAAAAGGTCCTGTCCCTTTCTGTACCTAGCCAATTACTATTCTTCTGGACTTTACCCAGAGGGCTGGAATTGAATATCTTTACTCAGTCCCCAGTGGATCTTTAGTCTCTGAATGAGATGTTGTGTAAGTTTCTAATTAGGATTAACAGCAGTAATCAGTTTGTTAAAGTACCAGGCAAGCTAATACCCTACTGAGGGAGATAGTTTGGGTGGTGCAAATACTATGGGTTAAAGAAGTGACACGGTCAAAATTTGTACTCTGCAGATGTTCCCTGAGTGCCCACTGTGAGTGCGAACTGGGCCAGGCACTGTGGCCTCAGAGGGAGCAAGCTTGGGAGGAGTTCAGTCTGGTGGGAGGAAAGATGTGTAAACAAAGAACCAACAGCCTCCTGACCTGTGCTGAATCGGAAGGTGGTGGTGCCAACCTAGGCTCCACCCCTTCCTGCTTGGATGTGCTCAGACAAGTTGCTTAACCTCTGTGAACCTCTATATCCAGATCAGTTAAGGACTTTACCTTGAGTTCTTTTGTTTTAGGCAAGCGATTCTTTTTTTCATTTGTCTTTTGGGATTCACAATCACCCTACTCTGTGAGGAGTTCAGGGTGGATAATAACTGTAATTATAAGAGTGCAACAATAATACGTACCTTTAACTGAATCCTGGTACTCTGGGGCAAGTCGTGTACTAAGCACTTTACATATATTATCTACCTTAGTTCTGACATCAGTCCTGTCAGACAGGTATGATTATCTCAATTGTATGGATGAAGAAACTGTGAGGCTAATAGAAGTCTAGTAACTTTTCCAAGGTCATTTCTACGGGAAGGGCTATGATTAAAAGCTTAGGACTCTTTTGATTTCGCATTTTATCTGTATTATTGTATTGTGCTGTTATCATCTCCATTCTCCATGTGAAAAAAAGAGAAATCAGGTGATTTGCTTATAGTCTTGGAGCCAGGAAGCTGTGGAGATAGTATTCTAACAGAAAACACAAACTACATAAAGTACTTGTTAAAATGCATTTCCGCTTAGCAGGTCTGGGACAGGGCTGTGACGTGGCACTTCTAACAAGTTCCCAGGTGATGCTGCTATTCTGGTCCTTGAGCATGCCTTAAGGAGCAGGTGTAGAACCCATTGTTTTCTCATCTTTAGTAGTTTTCTGCCCCCAGTGTCACACTGCCTGTCAGAGTCATGTGAAAGTCACGTGGGATAACCTATGTGAAAGTACTTTAAAGCTTGTTTGAACTACACAGTAATACGTGCTTTCTGGCCCCTTTGTTGACAAATCAGCTAGAACACTCTGCAAGCAACAGAAACCTGTCTCAATTAAGCTTAGCGACTTAGGTAAGACAAGGAATTCATTGGCTCATGTAAATGAAAAGTCTAGGAGTACTTCTGACAGCAGATGTTACTGGATTTAGGGTCCAGATGAGGTCATTAGGACTTGGTTTCTTTCCAGTCTGCCTTCTGCTGTCTGAACTTTGTTTTGTGTGTGCTTCCTGGGGCTGCCCTTAGCAGCCTCTGGCTCTCTCCTCTAGATGGCATGGTTGCTTCAGTGCCTTCTGCGGCTCTGGCTTCTCCTGGCCCCATTACTTCCCACAAGAAGGAGCCAGGGATTTTTCCTCGTACCTCCAGCAAAAGGAGAATCGTTCTGATTGGACTAGCTTAGCACATATGCCCATCTTTGAACCAATTTCTGTGGTGACACAGGGGAAGGCTGTGCTGTGATTGGCTGAGCCAGTGACACTTGCTCCATCCTCAGATCCAGGGGTGCAGACCCACCCAGACCTCCAGAGTGACAAGGGGGAGGAGCAGCTGCTACCCACAGGAGGGAGGAGGCTTCTGGGAAGTAGATAGCGATATACCGCATCCATCTGTGTCCCTGGGCCAAATGAGCCCATCATCATATCACGTCCCACCAGAGCAGGCAGGGTGGAGAGAACTTCTGACTGATCTTTCTTTTCTAACTTTCTCCTTTTGCTTACCAGGCAAAGTATGGGGAGAGAAAGGATAGACTTTAAGTTATTTTTTCATCTTCCCTTGGTTGCTATTTCCTCACGCCTGTGTCTTACCTCCCCATGTGCAAGGTTCTATTCCTCAGGGCCTTTGTGGCGGAAATTTTCGCATTATAGGTATCCAATGAATATGCAAAAATAATGAGAACTTCTGAAAGAGCAATTAAAAATGAGTGTTTACCTTCTGGACAAGGAAAATGGAAGATTAGAGTCTTTGCTGTTCTATAAAGTTCTTAGATAAATTTAGGATTGCAATACCCTTGATGACCTTGATATGGAATTTAAACCACCGTCTCCTACTTACTTCATTAAAGAATTGTCAGAGGAACCTTCAGGTCCTTCTGCCCAGAGACTCATTTATTGGAATGAGTTTCCCAGCAGTGCTGGAGGCAGAGGGCCTGGCTTCAGAGCCACTGAATCTGCCAGCCTCCTGGCCACAGAGAGCACCTCTGGCCCTGGAAATCAATCTTGTGGGTCACCCATGGTACTCCATTTTGGAAGATTAGGGAAATTGATGACTCAGAGTACAGTGCAGTACTAACAGCTGTGATGAGTATGAGAAATGGTCCTGACTTGGGGAGAGTTTACTATCAGGGGGACAAGCTATTCTTGTGCAAAGTTACACAAGATTTAAACATGAGTGTCTAAGTAGCTATTAGAAGTTCAGTGCCAAAACACAGCACAGCCTAGAAATAAAGATGGGAGAAGTTGCAAGGAGGAGCTTGGAGGATGGGGAGAATTAACCTCACAGAGATGGGGCTTTTGGGCGGAAGGAGTCAGGTGAGAGGAGATGGAGAGGCTGGAAAGCCAGTAATGTCAGGAACGATCGGGAGTCCTTTGATGAGCCTGGCTCTGAAGAGCTCCAGGCTCATCTGGCAGGCTTCAGCTTCTTCCCAAGACTCTGGAGGGGTATACAGCAGCTGTGGAACTGTTGGAGGGCGTGATACACCCCTCGTAGCTCCTTTCGTGTTGACCAAGCACCCCTAGCTTTCATGAGTGCAGCTTGCTATGCTCTGAGGCTCTTGGTCAAGGCCAGATGGGCCTCATTATCCTACCTTTTTAGGTGAAGAAAGTGAGTCCTGGGCCAGGGATTTAGCTCAGTGGCTCAAATGCTTTCCTGGTAAGTGTGAGGTCATGAGTTCGATCCCCAGTATCAAAAAAGAAAAGAAAAAAGAAAAGAAAAGAAAAGAAAAGAAAAGAAAAGAAAAGAAAAGAAAAGAAAAGAAAAGAAAAGAAAAAAGTCAAGTCAGTCCTACAGGCAACCAACCACGAGCCCAGGTGGCCCTGCCAGTCAGGGGGCAGAGCCAGGGCTGCTGTTGGTGGGTTGAGATTCCAAGTCGTGGGCGGGGGCTCCCTCTCAGTAGGTAGCACTGTCCTAGGACAACAGGGAGCTTAGCATCTTATCAGGTCTCAGCAGCAGGCAGATGTGTTGACTGTGAGCACATTGGATGGCCCCATGTGGTTGTTGAACTGCATCAGTGTCATAGAATGTGTGCGGAGATAGGACATCTGTCATTTGCTTCAGAATAACCTAAGGAGCGGGGGGGAAAAGAGTGAGGATAAACATACTAGACTGGGCAGAATTATTGAACATAGATAAAGGATTTATGAGATTCAATGTAATATTCACTCTACTTCTGTTTGTCTCAAAATTTTTACAATAAAAACTACCCCAAAATTCATTATAGGCCTAGTCTGGTCTCTCCACTTTCATTTTTCTCGGCAGTAACAGCATTGTTTCACTTGCTCCCTCTGTACTTTTAACCACGGGAAGCAGCCAATCCAAAAGAAAGGTTGAAAGGATTTTCTTAAGGCTTTGAGAAGTCAACTCGGTCATTTGAAAATTTTTGGCTATTTCCGTCCCCTCTGGGATGGTAGTTGCCGAGTGGCTGGTCAGGAGAGTGCCAAACAATTTGCAATTATCACTTAAAATAATGAAATGACCTTTGACTCTCAGAAGGGTCACGATGCCGGCCATCACCAGCCTCAGCATACAGTACTTGCAGATTCTCTCTGCAGATTAATTTTCTGCAGCCATGTCCCTCCATTTCTTCTGCCATTCATCTTGGAATGGATATTGTGGAGCACCAGCTCAAACTGAGGCTTTGCTGGTCCTGTCTATGTGAAGATCAATGAGCTGGATCCACATCACTCTGAGCAGAAGTAATTCCTGAGAACACTGCGATGAAAGTGGCCCCAAGTGATTTTGTGGCTGGGAAATAAAGGGAGGGATGTTTCAGACAAAAGGAGGTTTTTAGAGCCCCCCAAGGCCTGCATGGTCACTCGAGGATGTTTCCATTTGGCAGACCCGCTCTGCCCCTCTTCCAAGGAAAAGGCCTGGGGATGCTGTCTGTGGTGACCAAGGGAACAGGCATTACTGGATGCCTCTGGTCCTCACCTGGGCCACCCCGAGAGCTTGCAAACCCTCATCTGCTCCGTCTGCTCCCAGACAAGGCCACCCTTCTCTCACTCCAGGCCTTCCTGGGTCTGGGCTGGAAGGAACAATCAGGGGCATGTGCAGCTCTCAGTGAGCAAAGGAAAACTGGTGTATCAGGGACTCATTTTACAGCAGAAAGTTCCCTATCCAACCCCCTGGAGGAATTTTCATTTTCATATTCTGAAATATTATGTACACTTAACCTACATTGGAGGCACATGCTTTAGGCTTTACCTGTTCTCTCTAGTCCAACTTGGCAGTGTGAGCTATAGATTGGAGCCCCAGGACATGGCGTCCTGAGTGACGGCATGTCTCCTCACATGGACGTGGCCCAGATGCCCACTCCCTGCTTTCCCAAGCGCCACTGTTCCTCATGTGTCAGCCTGCCCGAAGGCAGTGCTGCACCAGGTCTTGTTGAAGACCAGCTGCCCCAGCTGGCCCCTCCCTTGGTTATCCATAGCTCACTTCCATTGTGTGGCCACAGGTGGGTAGGTGGGAAGACTTACTGGTGGGAACCATGTTAAATGCAGTCACCTCCAGATGCACCACCATCTTCTACCTCAAGGAGGTGATCAGTGACCCTGGTGAAGGCTCGGTAGCCTTGAGCAGGGTGAGAGGATGGGTACAAGGAGGCGTCCTGGCACCTGATTCCTTCTCAGAAGCTTTGGCCTCTTCGCTCAGCCTTGGGCTGTGCTGTTTGACAGTGCACGTTCTGGGTGACCTGGTGCCTTTTACATGGCATCTCTATGAGATGAGAAAGGGTTAACCTTATAGTTAAGACACCACTTGCCAAAATTGTAAAGTAGCTTTTTAAGCGAGTCTCCTGACCCATACTAAGTTCCTAGGCCTTTTCTTGAACAGGGCAGTGATTGACTTCTTGCGCTTCTAATTCTTCATAATCACAGGATCAAGGTCTTGGATTTTCTTTCTTTTTGCATCTTGAGCTGACAAGGGATCTCACCCTGGCTGGAACATTTCCCATCTTTTCCCTGTGTCCCTCTCAGCTTTCACCCTGATGCCACAGGCCACTCCCCCTTCATTCTCATCTCTGGTTTCTCCTTACCCAACCCTCATTATCAACCACATGGGTTAGCAGCTGTGCTGCTCAGAGACCCATAGAATTCTCGTCCCAGCCACTTCACATCGCTGGACTTGGTTTTGCCCTCTGTAGAATGAGACACTTCATGATGCCCAACGCTGGAATTGTTCTTAAGGGATCATGTTCCATGTGAGAAAAAAAAAAAAAAGAATAAAGAGAGTGGTTGATTAAATTTCTTTTGTGGTCATGCACTTCTTTTTTTAAGCATTTAAAAAAAATCATTTGTTCATTCAAGGTTTAAAAGGGCCTTTAGAGGCTGGGCTTGGTCCTGTCCTGGCACATAATGACCTCGAGAAAGGGCAGAACCTTTGGGTTCCTGGTATTCTCTGCTGTGAAATGTGCCGCAGAATCACTTTGAGCATCAGATGACCCCGGGGATGAACACGCGGGAGCGAGATTTTAAAAGGGTCACGGGACATGGAAAGGAACTTGGAGGGGTAGCGTCTATTCTTTAACAACCTCTATGACCTAGAACCCAGCACAGCACCGGGAGTCACTAACCGTAGGGAACACAAAGGGACTGGCGACCTGGAGTTACGCAGAACAGAGGCTGCCTGCCCTGGTCCTGAGCGAGTTTGCACACGTATGAAAGACCTAGATTCAGTGACCTTCCAGTAGCTTTCCAGGTTTATATGCCATTGCTGTTCTTCCTTTCCTCCCTTCTGTCCTTCTTTTCACATTTTAAATATATTGTTTTCACATTTTGAATTTTTTTTTTAATTTGAGAGGAGAAGGGAGGTGAGAATTAACAAAGGCTGTTTATGCAGCAGGTGGCTGGTGTCCCCAGCTCAATGGATGCCACATTTTCTAAGCCCTCAGCCCTGCTGTGTTCCCCGTTGGGCTCACACTCCTCATCCCTTGGGTTAGACATTATTTCTTCCTCACAAAAGGCACCTTTCACCCTTTGGTGCTCTGCGCCATGAGCAACCCTAGTCACGTCTGTTTCCCTCTGGCATTTGCAAAGCTACCTCTGAACTGATGGTGTTCCTCTCTGACTCCCTAGAAACCTGGGAAAACCGTGGCTGCTATCATCCAGGACATCCATTCCCAGAGGGAGAGGGACATGTTCCGGGAAGCAGACAGGTAAGGCTTCAGGTCTAGGGCAGATTCTAGATTCTTTTTTCTCATTCTTAGAGGGATTTGGGCGGCACCATGCCCTGCCCTTGCCTCTGTCCCATTCATTTGCCTTCTAGGCCCTACCTGTCTGTGTTCCCAGTGAAAAGCACTAGAGTACAGGCCAAAAGGGAAAGTCAGGTTCGGCTCAGGAAAATGCCAGATGGCGGCTTCCTTTCCTCTATCCCTCCTTTGTTGGACAGGAATATGGCAAAGGATTTGTTAATATTTGGCCCTTTGAGGCACCTGCACTCTGCTAGAACAGCCTAAGCATACATGTGGCAGAGTAAGAGTGGGGACTTCTCATTAGAGCCAGCTCTTGATTTGTCATGAGCTAAATGTAGGTGTGGAAATAAAGATACAGATCGTTAAAAAAATTTTTTTTTCCTTGAATACTTACTCTCACCCAACCCTCAGTATCAACCACATGGGTTAGCACCTGTGCCAACTCAGTTCTTTCTCCTGAAGTTTATGACCAACCAGGACAAGCTGGGATACAAGATGACCCTGCAGAGACCGTCCTGGGACTGCCCTGGTGGAAAACAGCCCCCCCAGGCACCTACCAGCATCCTGTGGTTCTTTCCCACATCTGCCACAGGTGGCGCTCTGACCCCAGCGCAGAGGGTAGAGCCCAGGCCATTTGCCATGGCAGTCAAGGAAGCCTGTTCCCCCCTGGCAGCCACATCTGTGTCCCTTGGTCAGTTGGAATGAATGGTTGCCCTTCACTTAAGAACCAAAGGAAAAATGCCCCTTATTGATGCATAACTCAGTTGATCTGTTCAATTACCAGCCTTTGGCATGCATATGTGTTTGTGTGTATTTACACGTTCGGGCTTAGAGCGTTTCTCTATTTTTTAAAAATTGTGGTTAATTGGGTTTTGAATGATGTGTGTACAGCCATGTCATGCCACCTGCAGCTCTGTGGCAGTGTGGGAGATTCAGAGTCCTTTCCTGGGTTTTAGTTTCTTTGTCTCCAACATAGCAGATTAGACTTCTGAGTTTTCCTCTAGCCCTCTTCCTGGTTCTTTATTTTTGGAATAACTGCCCTCACCCTTGCCACTTCCCAACTGTTAGCATCCCTTTTTCACATTCAGGGTGTTGACAAATTTAGATGAGAACTAAATGAGTGAGGTGGAGGCCAAGAGGTACCCTGTATTCCAATGGAGACCAAATGGAGGAGTCATTTGGGTCCGACAAGAAGGGCTGGCTAACAGGATCCCAGGTTCACATGGCCTTGCCTACCATGAGCAGCCTTGCCTCCAAGCCCAGGCCCCACACTACTCCCAGGTGGAGAGACAGGGGCCTGTTCCCTGGGCATAACTCACTTCCAAGAAAGGCAGGGCCGAGCCAAATGAATCCAAGCATTTTCCTAGCTCCCAGGACCAGGATGAAGAAAGGGGCAGGGAGAGTGGCCCACATCATGCTTGGGAAAAATCGTTCCTTGTAGAGACCAGGAGGGCGGATGACCTTTCTTCTGTCTACTCTCTGTGTGGGTCTAGGCAGTTGTAACTAGGAGTGTATGGCTGGGCAGGTTGTGGCCCGTATGTCCACGAGACAGACTGGATATTGGGGCTGGGTAGGGGGTGCGAAGACTCTAAATCCCCTCTTCTTTGTTCCCTCGCAGATATGGCCCAGAACGGCCACGTTCTCGCAGTCCTGTGAGCCGGTCTCTGTCCCCAAGGTCACATACTCCAAGTTTCACTTCTTGCAGCTCTTCCCACAGTCCTCCAGGCCCCTCCCGGGCTGACTGGGGCAACGGCCGGGACTCATGGGAGCACTCTCCCTATGCCTGGAGGGAGGAAGAACGAGACCCTCTGCCCTGGAGGGAGAATGGGGAGGACAAGCGGGACAGGACAGACACATGGGCACATGATCGCAAACACTACGCCTGGCCACTAGACAAGGCCGAGACAGATGAGCGCCCAGAAGGAGGGAGGGGCCACCGAGAGAAGTACCTGAGGTCTGGCTCCCCCAGCCCACTGCACTCTGCATCCAGCTACAAATGCCGGGAAGACGGCTACTACCGGAAAGAACTCAAAACCAAGTCTGAAAAGTACATAAAGCAGCAGGATGGTCCTGGGAGGTCCAGGAGGAAAGAAGAGGCCAGACTGCGGGAGAATAGACACCCCCACCCCGATGACTCAGGCAAGGAAGACGGGCTGGGGCCCAAGGTCACTAGAACCCCTGAGGGCACCAAGTCCAAGCAGAGTGAGAAAAATAGAACCAAGAGGCCTGATAGAGATCAAGAAGGAGCTGATGATAGAAAAGAAAGGAAAATGGCAGAGAATGAGGTAATGATGCAATTGCTTCCCCACGTAAGGTGAGGCAGGTCCCAGAGGAAAATAATGACAATAATATAATCATGACGAACTTTTATTCAATGAATGAATGAATGTTGACTGAGTGAATGAAACATTGATTGAATGTCTACTATGTGCCAGGCACTGTGCTAGACACATTATCTCAACAAAATAACCTCATGGATTTCCTGTGAGGTTGGCACTGTTATTTCTGCTGATGAAGAAACTGAGGCACAGAGAACTATGTTATTTTCCCAGGAACCTCAATCAAGAAGTGGCAGAGCTAGAATTATACCCAGGCGATCTAGCCCCAAATCCCACAGTACCTTGTTGCCTTTATTAGAAGCTAGGGAGGGACATGTGAAAGGCCCTCTGTAGTTCTGTTTGTCCGAGGTGGAGTGGCCCTAAGGTGTTTACGCCCACAGAGTCTACCGGAGGAGATTAGATCTTTGGTCCACTCCATCCTCCCTCCTGCCAAAAGCATCTGCCAATCCAGGAGCTCTGATGAGAAGTGGTAAAGGAGAAGCAGCCTCCACCCCTTAAATTATACCAGGTGCCCAGGGTGTGGTGTGTTTCTGTAGGTACTACCCACAGGACTTTAGTTCCATTTTAATAAAAACATGCAGCAATCAGTTGGGGTTGTCATCCAAGTGGCTACAAGGGCTGTGATCTGCTGTACTGCCTCAGTTCACGTGGGAGCTCACAGGAGGACTCTGGGTACTGGATTTACATTCTGACTTGGTTTACACTTTCTTCAGTCAAAGCCTCCCACATTTAAGTAGGGTGGACTCTTAGAGGGTGGGGGCTCTGTATAAGGAACCTAATTTTTAAAATCTTCTATGCACATCTTCTAGTTATCCTGACCTGAGTTGGTAACAGTAAGTCCTAATAAGAAACCCAGTTCTCAACTCCATGTGAACTGAAGAGTCACACTTTGGGCTGCTGCTTTAGCCTTCATTTCCTCATGCATATGGTAGAGTGCCATTCTGGCAGGTGGACACAGGGGATTCAAGGGTGGCTAGGACATAACACATGTTATGGGAGAACTCAAGGTCCAATGGTGGAAATGGACCTATGAAATAATTTATGCACACTAGCACCCATGGCAGAATTTACAGAGGATGAGCTGTGCTGTGGGCAATTAACTCTGCCAGGGAAAGGAAGAAAGCTGCACAGAGGAGGTGATATTTGAGCTGGGTATTGAAAGTGGGCAAAAAGTTGTTTGGGATTCTTGGTTGAAGCTGTTGCAAGACCAAAAATGAGAACAAAAGACATTTGTCAAGAAACTATAACACTCAATGTGGCTGTGTCTTTAGAGCATATTTAAGGATAATGTTTTTTTTAAAATTGAAATCATGACACTGGTGTGAATATGTCGTGAACACATGTCAAGGATTTTATTCAACTCTAATTATCAAAGGAACCATGAGATATAAAAATCAGCTCAAGGGGACTCCAAAGAGCAGACAACTATATAAGCAATCAGGACTACTGAAACGAATTTGCTCACGATGCAGATCTCTTCCAGAGAGGACAGGGAATCAGTTGCTTCTCTGCCAAATGAAATTCACTTGTATCTCAGTGAGCAAGAATCATCTGAATCACACTCAAGTTCCACAGCCAACAAAGTTGCACAGTAGCTCAGTTTAACATCAGGAGAGTGATGAGCCCTTTAGAATCAGGTACCCTGGAAATGTGCTAGACAATGCCCAGCATTCTACTGAAAAGATACTCGTTAATTTTTTTCAAAGTCTGTCACACGTTTTACTGACTGGAATAGCAGGGGGAAGCACAGGGGATGTGATTAGGGAAAATTGGGGGAGTGAGCTGATGAAGAACCTTGGATGAACTAGATCCTCAAGATCTAGTGAACACCAGAGCGTGTTTTTAAGAGGTGTATATGGTCCTCTGTATTCACTGGGTCTCCCCTCCCAGCTTTTCACTATTGGAACCACTAATCCCTGGGGCCCTCATTTTGTTTAGTGCATATCCTCACCCCAAGTGTCACCTCCACAAGGCAGGAATTTTTCTCTGCCATAATCAAGCCTGTGTCCCTGTCCCTAGAATAGGGCTCAGCACAGAGTGGGTATTTGATAGGTATTCGTTGAAGGAGGGATGAACCCAGACTCTGGGAGGAAAGGCCCAGCTTCTTAAAACCAGTCATACCCTGTTCTCTGTCTCAGTGCTTTTGTTTGTAAAATGGATGTGATCACTAGGCTGCTTGTTGCACTTTAATGAGCTTGTGCTTGTTGGAGACCAGTGAGATCTCTTGAGAAAATGCTTGTGGCAGAGAAGCCCATAGATGTACCCTCAGGGTTTGCAAGTAGCCAAGTCCACATGTGCGACCCAACCCTGACTCTAGGAAGAAATGAAGTAACTGAATAGGAAGATCTGGGAAAGAAAAACCCCTTCATCTTACTGGAAGGAGGGATCAAGAGGTACAGATTCGGACACCGAGGGATGGCAAATGAGGCAGAACCATATAGGGTGTGCGGGGCCAGGTAGGAGTGCTGGGGCTGTGGCAAACTGAGAAGGTTGTGCCTCTCTTTTGAGGGCAATGGTGGCAGCTGCTGCAAGGGGATGTGCGCCTCCTACTGTGAGATCTCCCTTTGCTTAGAGCAAGACCCAAACCTGGACTGGATGTCTGTGTAATGTTTAGAAAATACGCATGCTTTAGAAACTGTATCTGTGGGTCACATGCAGCCCAGGGTCTGCAGAATGCAAACCCTAGTATAAACAATCCAGAATAGGAAGAAATAGAAAAACCACTCATACCCAATTCAGAACCTGGACATAGACCCCAGCATGCTGGGAGATAGGTGTGAACTTGTTACTTGCCCAATGCCCTTCTATAAATTCCATTCTTTCCTTGAGCAGTATTGATGGAGCGCTTAGCATGAGTTGTGTTATGAGTGAAACTGAAATGATCACCGGCTTCCTGGAGCTCATGGTCTAGTGGAAAGACATGCTAATGACGTCATTCCTCAGATGACAGGAATGAGTGTGTGTGTGAAATGCTAAGAAGGAAAGAGGGGGCCTGTAATGAATCAGAGGCTTCCCTGGGTTAGGATGGGCCTGTTGAAATTTGAAGGAATGTTGAAAAGAATTTCCTGGCTGGAAAGGAAGGAGATTCAATGGTGGGAACAGCATGTGCAAGGCTCCATCAGTGACCAGAGGCCAGCGTTGCTCGAGCAGAGAGGCAGGTTAGCATGTCAGGAGTTGAGACTGATTTGTCAAGAGGGACTGCAGCAGGCCTTGTTCATGCAGGCCTTGCAGGCAGATTCAAAAATGTCTGTCTTTATCCTAAATGCAATGGGAAGCAAATGAAATCTTCTGGCAAGTAGGGATATGACAGTAGGGATATGACAGCTCTGCATTTGGGGATGAATATCTTGATTGCAGTGGGGAGACAGGGTGTACAGGGCAGAAGGATGAAAAGATCAGTTAGGAGGTGGCTTAGCAATAAGTTGTCAAGGTCCTATGGTGGCAGAGCTCTATTTGAGAC
>RJWT010005959.1:0-30011 GCA_004365215.1 Cuniculus paca | reverse complement strand
AATTCCATTATGTATTCCAGACTAAGAACCAGTGGTTTGTACCACTGTTTATTGTTTTTATTGTTTCTCTTGTTATTTCCAGCAGGATACTATTGGAATCTATACATGTCTTGAAACTTATATCCAAACAATTAAAGCATGTAAGTCCTCCCATTTCCAATCTGCTCCATCTCTAGAAGCAAAGTTTCTTCTCTGCATACACAAATATGTTTTAGTTTTCTACTTCAAAACTCTTTCCAGGGCTCTCCAGCAATGCCAGAGAAGCAACATGGCCATATAGCTTGGAAAAACCAGGACAATGCTGACTTCAAGTTTTGTATCTCTACAAGCCACTAGACTACCTGGAAAATATCAGTATTTCAGCATCCAAATTACATCTCCCAGCCTGGTTTTGTATTCTGAATAGCAGAAAAATAATATTTCATTGCATGGCTTAATCTATTTCAAATGTGTAAAACTCATATACAACTTTATATCTATGATCAATTATTCTGTGTGAGACACAGAAATTGTTGAGAATGATATTGCAGGGTCTCAACATAGAAAAACCCTCAATTTTTGTGTAGTAAATTCTTCTTTGAGTTTCTGCCTTAAGTTTCAGTTACTTGGGGTTAGCTCCTATTGAGGAAATATCATCATTAGGTAAAAAACATTATTATTGTTATTATTATTATTATTAATCGAGTCTTTCTTATATTAAGTTGGGAATCACTTTGGGATCCAGGAAGGTTGAAATTGGCACATGATAACATCTTCAGCAGCCTTACCATACTGGATAACATATCTGAAACTGTGTGTATATATGAAAAGAGGAAAACTAAATAAAAATTATTTCATATTGAAAGGACCCAACTCTAAGGATTCTTGTAGCAATGAAACACTAATTTTGTGAGTTGACAACTACCAATTTCCAACTTCCCTTGTTTCTCAAGGGAAGCAAAATTGGACTGGAGGCTACAATGAGAAGAATGGCTTCAAAGGCCAACTCTGCCCCCTAATGGGAAGAGTGACTTGGACAGCTTACTACATCTATGCCTTATTTTTCTCATCTACAAAATGGGAAATTTTTGGTAAGAATTAAGAAGATAACACATGTAAAGCATTTAGAACTATGTCTGGTATTTAAATGTTAAGTAAATACTAGCTGTTATGATTATCTGTATGAATTTGGATATATAATCCTGAATAATTATGTTGTAGTTACTTTTCTTGTTGGTGAGACAAAAATACCTGACACCCAAAGTTAAAAAAGGAAAGGTTTATTTAGTTCACAGTTTGTAGAGGTTTTAGTCCATAATTGACTGACTTCAAGGCAGGTTGGCACATGGCAGAGGGGCAACGGTTCATGATGGACAGAAGTAGCAAAACAACAAGCAAAGGCAGCAAAAGCAACAAGAGAGGGAGAGAGGATAACCCTTTTTCTGTCCCTTATATTGCCCCCATGGCACACCCTTAATCCCAACATTGGATCATGAATCAGTCACAAACTCTAGATTCAGTCACCTCCCAAAAACCTGTCCCCATGACTGCATGAGGCTTTGGGGGGGGGCATCTAGAAACAAACCATAACAAACTATTTTCAAAAGCATATTTCCTTTTTGTGGGAATTTCATTTCATCCCTCCAGACCTTTAGCTGACAGAGATTTTCCTCCTTTCCCCCTCAATTCTTGTTGAATGCCTTGTTGGGATCTCACCTCTGAAATATCATTTTTCTTTCGTCTTTTCACTCTACAAATCTTGATCTATAGTTTTCACCATGTGATCATTAATTGTGGTGTGTCAGTTTAGGTAACAATTGCCTAGCAGATTAGTAAAGCTCTGGATGTGTCTGTGAGTGATTGACATGTTGGCTGCAAACAGGAGAAAAAAACCCACCCAAATGTGGGTGGCACCAACCAATAGGTTTGTAGCCTGAATGGAATAAAAAGGGAAAGAAGAAGGAAGTCTTTTATTTTCTTTGGAGGAGCTGTGGTCTTCAGTTTTAGACATTCATATCCCATTCTTTCAGTCTTCCCACACAGACCCTTCAGATTTCCAACCCAGACTCATGCCAGACTGCAGTAAATTACAGGCCTTTGACTTTCAACTGGCTTTTTCAAACCCCCATTGCACAGTTGGATATTTTACATTTTTCCACCCCTGATCGCTCAGGTAGCCTTTGTTTTATATATACAAAATCTGTTCCTCTAGTGAACCCTAAGTAATATACATTGTATACTGAAAGTCCTGTGTATCTGAAACTCAGTCTAAAATTTTTTTGCATATACTTCCAGGGCCTTTTAGACATTGCCACTTGTATATCCCCTAACAGTTTATTCCCTACATCTGTGTGATTTATTTGTAGAGAAGAGTACCATAATTCATATATGATAATCTAATTTCTGGCTAAAATCCTTTGGCCCCTCTCTTTCACATCAACCAGTCTTATCATTTATCTCTAATCTTTCTACTCTTCTCTGTTCTTTTTGCTACAACTCCATTTTAGCCATCATATTCTTTCCCATTTAGCCTCCCTTTCTCTAGCCTTTCATGTGCAGCCTCAGTAATATTTCTAAAATGTAAAACTGTCATGTTATTTCCTTGCTTAAAACTCTCTAGTGACTTTCTAGTGTCCTGAGGATAGAATACAAACTTTTTTTTTATCCCAAGGATAAAAAATACAAAATATTTTATCCTGAGGATAAAATGTAAATTTCTTAACAAAGTCGGAAAATTCTTTCATAATCTGGCCCTGCTTAGTTATCCAATCTCATCTCTTGCCCTTTCCCTTTTTACATCTAAGATCTAGACTTAGTGGATGAATCCATTGTGCTGCCTGCTACCACAGGGCATTGGCACTTGCTATTCCTTCTAATCATATTTTCATCACCCTGCCCCCACCCTTAGCCCTACCCTACTTGTTTTTGCCTGTCTCCTATTGATTCTTAACATCTCAGTTTGAATATTACTTTCTTTCAGAAAACTTCTCTTGAGTGCACTGAAATTATACCTATTTATATGTATCCCTACTCTAGCGGGATACAGGTAAAGCTTGATAAATACAAGATTTACATAATCAATACCCTATTATCTTTTCAGATACTTGTTTCTTATATTCTGGAGATGATATATCTTTTTTCTGATGACTCACTCTCTTGTAGTTTCTGGAGGGGTAACTACATCTTCACATGGTCTAGATTAAAGGTAGATGCCTCATTCAAGCTAGAGTAAGCATGGTCTAAGAGCTGTGGCAGAGTAATGATGAAGTATATTGGATGCTGGGTTCAAATCCTAGATCTTCCCTTAACAGTCCACCAACACTTTTATGGTTTTGTCTTTTCATCTATAAATGTGTACAATAATAACAATAACTATCTACTACAGAATGACCATGAATGTGTGATCATGAATCACCAAGTTACCTTGCAACCTAAGTTACACATCATGAATTGGGTGTTGTCTGATCCTAAGGTGTGAAGTTGCTCATTCACGATAGCATTCCATCATTAAATGGAGTGGCGTATATAAGATCAGGCTCAAGTAAGTCCTTAAGGTTTAAGTAAGTTGCATGAACAAATGGCAAAGACCATGATCACATTGCTTCTTAGTGCCCTCTGACAAGTTGGCTGAAGAGAAAAATTCTAGGACTTCTTTTTTTTGCGGCACCGGGGATTGAACTCAGGACCTCACGCTTGCCAGGCAGGCGCTTAGGCCACTGAGCTAGTTTCCCGGCCCTAGGACTTCCTTAAAGGTGGCATAATATGCTGATACTACCTAAAAGTGGTTGATTGTAGCACCATAGTCCTTCCATAGAGTGGCCTTGAAAGGCAGGAGAGAAGGAAATACTCCCTGTGGGCAGTATGAATCTGTATGGATTGAAGGGCAAGAGCCAATGGACTGACTGGATGATTGGGATTTAAAAGGATTATGACTGGAAAATTGGTGATTAAGAGGTCTGAAAGAGTGGCCTGTGGGTAGAAATCTCTAAATATGAACAGAATTTGAAGACATTATGTCCCATATGAATGCTCACCAAGTAGTATTCTCACCAGAAGAGGGTCTTAAAAAGCAAATGAATAAAATTACCAGTTCTATTAGCTTATTTTCCCAGTTGCACTTTTCATAGTATAGTGGAAACCAAACAAAGTGACCTATAGGGTTATTCAGGGCCTCAGCAACATGGACTTTTTTTTCCCCATTAAATTTTAGGAGGAGCATGGACTTTCAATCACCTCTGTTCCACCTGCCAATACCACAGAGCAATGGTGAACTTTCAATATGGTTCTGGACCCCAGAAGCGCCAGCCAGCCACTTGGTTAAAGGTTGTTCACCAAGGATCATTTCCATCATGAAAGAAACAGACTTTGTTCTCACTGGAATAGACACTTTGGATACAGATTTGCCTTTTCTGTACTTCTACTAAAACTACTATTCAGAGATTTACGGGGTGTGTTATTTATATGGTATCTCACAGGGCATTGCTTCTGACCAGGGAACTCAAAGCAAACGAAGGGTGGCCATGAGCCCATGCTCAAGGAATTCACTGACCTTGTGTTTCCTTCACCTTGAGGCAGCTGACCTGATAAAGTTGTGGAATGACCTTTTCAGGGCTTACAGTGCCAACTGAATGGAAATGCCTCAGAAAGCTGGGGCAGTGCTGTCTAGGACACAGCATATACCCTAAGTTTGGGTTTAATATATGTTACTATTTCTCTCAGAGCCAGTTTTTATGGGTCCAAGAATCAAGGAGTGGAAATGGGAGAGGGTTGGTTTTTTTCTCTTAATTACATTTAATGATCCACTTTGATTTTTTTCCTTCCTATCTCTATCACTGTAGGTTCTGCTAGTTTAGAAGTTTTATTTTCCAAGAGAAGAAAGTTTTTGCCAGGGAACATAATAATGGTACCATTAACCTGAAAGTGAAGATTACCTACCACCACCAATGAATTAAGAGGAGAAGAAGAGTGCACTAGACTAGCTTGGGTTAATCGGCCCTGACTATTAAGGGGAAATTGGACATCTCTTTAGAGAAATGCCCACTAGAAATCTGTATGATCCATGTGTAAAGGCCGAGTGTGCTGGATTTGACCTGTATTTTGTTAGGACTTACTAAAAGCAAAGAATGGAATTACCAAATCAAACCAGGTTGATAACAAGGAGTTTATTTGCAGAATTATCTCTTGAAAGTCAAGGGCAAGCCTACACTTGACTTTCAGGAATGAAATAGAACCAGGTCTTCGAATGCTGGCATAACTCTCCATGTCCTATCTGTCTATCTACACACCAAGTTTATTCTTTCTCCTTTTCCTCCTCTTCCCTCCCTCCTCTTCTTTATCCTCTTTTTTTGTGGTACTGGAATCAAGGACTCAAGGCTTCATGCATGCTAGGTAAGGCTCTAGCACTGAGTTACATCTCCATCCCTTTAAAATTTTTGAGATAGGGTCTAGCTAAGTTAGCCAGGCAGGACTTGAACTTGTGATTCTGCCACCTCAGCCCCCCCCCCCAGAGTGCTGGGATAGTAAGCATATGCCACCACACCTGGCTCGTACTTTGTTTTTATTGCAGGCGATCTCTGCTTCTTAGTTCCCAGGGCTAAAGTCAGCAGTAACAGCTTTAGCTATATAGAGACTGACCTCTTTCCTGTTCCAGCTGCAAACTTCCTGGGGAAGGAATCTGATTAGTCAAGTTTGGTTCAAGTGCTTGGGAGGGAGGGATCATATTGTACTAACATGTGGGTTCCAAAACAATCTCACAGATAGTGTTGGTAGGTCAGGAAGTTGAGGATGGTTGGGGTGCTGATTGTAAGAAATTCTGTTCCCAGAAGATGGGCTGCTACTACTTAGTTGAGCTTGGCAAAATTTTTATACCTAATAATAATAACAAATATAAATAATACTTACAGCACTTATTCTGTGCTACATAATACGTACATCTGGTGTCTGGTACAGCATAGGGTCATAAGGGGTGTGTGTGTGTGTGTGTGTGTGTGTGTTATATTCAGAGTCTGTAAGTTAAGTTTAATTTTTATCCTCATTTTACAGATGAGACACCTAACACTTAGAGAGAACTAAGTCATTAGCCCAGGTAAGAGCTGAATCCAGACTTACTCCTTCCCACAGGTTCTTCTTGTCTTGTGACTCTTGAGTTCCTTTCTCCAGTCTTCCAGACTCCGGGTACCCACTTTAACTACAAACTGCAGGGTGCTGGCTGGGCCCTTGAAACCCTAAGTGGGTCTTACCAGCTGCTTTTTCTAGCCTTTGTTTTCCTCCTGGGTTCCACATGTTGGACCCTGTGGGATAAATTGACTCTGAACCTCAGTTTTCTTGTATGTAAAAATGGACTGCTATAGGGATTATGGGTGTTACACGAGGGCAGATTTTTTTTTGTCTGTCACATTCCCGCTAATCTCTTGCACCCAAATCAGTGCTTGGAACTTGACAATTATTTGTTAAATGAATTAATGAGATGAAAGGAGGCTCACAAGGGTCCTTCCAGAGGAGTAATTAGATATTGTTTCTCTTTGGCTAAGTATTAGACTTTGTATGTGGGGTTAGGCAAGTGACGGGGAAATATGGATTGAGATTTTGAAGACACTGTGTATGGGACAGGGAGAGAGAGAGAGAGAGAGAGAGAGAGAGAGAGAGAGAGAGAGAGAGAGACAGCTGCAGGGAAATTAGAATGGAGAAAGAGAAATGAGAAGGCAATGGCGGCATTAGATTAAGATATTTTCCTAATTTGTTTACTGACAAATAAATATTGTATGCACAGTTTTTACTTGATAACCAGACTTACCCATGGATACCAAAATATTTGAATTCTCAAGTTCTTTAAATAAAATAGCATAGTATTTGCACATAGCTTATGCACATTCTCTCACATACTTTAAATGCTACGTAAGTAGTTAGATTGTATTGCCCAGGAAATAATGGCAAATAAAAAGGTCTGTACATGTATAGTATAAATGGAATTTTAAAAAATATTTCCTAGCCATAGTTGAATGAGTCTGTGGATGCAGAACCCATGGATATGGAGGGTAGACTGTATTTACCAGGTACAGAATAACTTTTTTTTTGTCTCTTTTTTGAGACTGGGTCTTGCTCTGCAGTTCAAGTTGGCCTTGAACTCACTTTGTAGCCCAGACTGGTCTCAAATTTGCAATGATCCTCCTGCCTCAGCCTCCTGAGTGCTGGGATCACAGAACAATAAAGTTTTGAGATATATATATACATTATGAAATGGCTACATTTAGCTAGCTACATTGAGCTAGTATGCATTACCTCACATACTTAGCTTTTTGTGGTAAGAACGAAAACAACTATTCTCTTAGCAATTTTCAAGAATACAATACCTTGTTATTAACTATAGTCACCATGTTGGGCAATAGAAGTCTTGAAGATGAAAATTTTCTAGTGGCCTACTATGTAAATGTCCCTTCTGTGCACCCTTGGAGTTTGTGATAAAATCTATATACTCACTATTGCTGTAGAGATGTCTTTACGAAGGGCTGGCCTTCAGGTGGATCCAGAGTAATAATAGTATGCAGCTGAGCACACGTGGGTTACAAGTAAATGAGAAAGGTAAGTGAAACATCTGTCCCTGTATGCAGTCTATGGAAGTCACTCAGTAAACCTCTATTTTTCTAGGACCCCATGACCTTGCCTGATTTCCTGTGTCTCCCTCACCATGGCAAAAGGCTTAGCATGCCTGGACTTCTCAGAATGTCTGCCTCCTTGCCAAGTTGTTTTCCATGGGCTCTGCTAGAAGGCATCAGAAAGCCCTGAAATAGGGAGACTTTTGTGCCACTTCACTCTGTGCGGAGTTCTTTCATGCCAAGTGAGGCAGACACACAGCTGTCATATGCACACGATTACCCTTACCAAAGAAAACACTCTTTAGCCTGGTTGGGAGACTCCCGGGTAAGCAATGATGTAATTTGTTTGTACAAAACTATAACAGGTTTCTGAGTTAAGCATTTGCTCATCTGGTCTTTGCCAAGGACAACAAGTGTTTTGTGTCATTGCCTGTTAACAATGGTCATAGTCATCCATCATACCTCAAAGGCTGAGGTATTACAAGGTAATATTATTAACAAGAGTGGTAAGCCATGCCAGATGTTTGGTGGGAGCATGGTGAGTGTCCAGTAAGGCTGGGTGCAGGGAGTCTTCAGGTGTAATAGAGTTGGTAGAAGAAAGGAAATCACAAGCAATTCAGGCTCATATTCTCCTTGGGGACAAATATTCTCAGAGTTGCCATAGATATTTTAATCAGGATGTTTCTTCCACTTGAATCAGAGGAATGCAAGCTCTATATTTATTTGTTTCTTCCTTCTACCAAATGTTGAGGCCTAGAGGAGAGCAGCCTCCAATTTATTCATTGTCATGTACCTGTTGTTTAGCACAAAGCCAGGCACAAAAAAACACAGCTGGTGAAAGTTTGTGGCATGGAAGAATCATGATGTGGGACCCTCTTCTGAGTCTGTCTTTTCAGGCTCTTCTTTATAGGCTTTCTTTGGCATCGGTCCCTGCTCACTGCAGGTGTCTCCTGAGAGCTTATGTCCCCATGTTTCCTTCTCCTCCTGGAAACGGAAGTTCGTTTAAAAGCAGTTCTATTGTTTGTCCTGCTTGCTCTGAAGCTGAATGCAACCGATTTGTTGCATGCTTGGCTGGTCTTCACACAGCATGTTTTTGTGATGTACAACATTTCCTTTCAGGTCAAGTGTGGCCTGGTACAGAGGCAAGTGTAGCTAGTGTTCTAAATTTCAACTTTCCCACTTTCTTACTGTAAAATTCAGACAAACAGTTGAGAGTTCACAGAGTTTCATTTTCCTTTGTCCATAAATTGCACTTAACCAAGTGAACTTGACTAAGATTGGACTCAAAGATTTTTAGATCTCTTGATAGAGACCAAGAAAGGACTGTCTGTCATTTAAAATTTGCAGAGTCTTGTGTCTCCTCAAAGAGGGAACGTCTAGGAAAAGCTCTCCTATAGGCCTTCTAGAGATGTAAAGAAAAAAAATCATACTCCGGAATGAGGAGGATCTAATAGCTTGGCTCTAAGAAGCTGAGATGTTGGCAAAATTAGGTAAACTGTCATTGTATTAGATAGAATTCATCTTTCCAAATGGTTCTTTTTTGGAACAGTGCTTATTTCCTAAGTATGTATTTCAACATTCATCTGTCTGTTTATTATTGCTTGCTCTTAGAAATTTTTTAGGGGATGAATCACATTTGAACTAGTCAATCATAGAAACTCAGGAGCTGGACTATGAAGATGGCTGGAAGACTGAATAATTCTGGTCATCAGAGGATGGGGAGTGAGGACAGAATGAGGAAAAGAATTTAACTGGGCTTTATGGTGCTCAGCTGTGACTGGGCTGTTAGAATCACATACAGAGTGTTCTATGGCCAGAATGCTTGTTCTGGTATTACTTATAAGTTGGAGAATTCCACCTGGAATAAGATCAACCCTAAAACAGGAAATAGAGACTCAGGACATGGGCCTTAGATTGTAGTGGGAAGAAATAATTCCTGCTTTTTGTGAATCTCAAGGATTTGGGGAATTAAGGCTATTCTTGTTGTGGGAAGGCAGTCTGGCCCTTGCTCCATGGCAGCAGCAGAGAGGAATGTAGAGGTCAACCCAGGACCTGGGAAATCTGAACAAAAGCATTTGCTTTTAAATTTCTCTGTGTTGTGATTCTCTTCTCGGCAAACCTTTAGTTATGTCTTGTTATAAATTTTAGCTCGGCCTGCATTATCCCAATGGGAAATGGTAGAGGGGTCTGTGCAGCTCCTATTGGAGCAGTGCATTGGGCTTAGGGAAGCTGGATCTTGAGGGCAGTAGGTGTTTAGACACAGGAGTCCCCCATGGAGGTTGCTGGCAGAGGTGGAAAGTATAGAAGTAGTTGTTGGGCGGTGTCAGCATTCACTGGAGGAGGTCGATCAAGGTGTCCTATTTTTGAAGTCAAGTAGGATGAGACTCAAGGTACAGTGATGGGGAGAATTCAGCAGAAGTGTAAGTTTGCAAACTCGTGAAGTTTGGTTTTTAAAATTACATCAAGATACTAGAACCGACTTCATTCAGTTATAAAGGCATGGTGTTATAGTCAGGTCTCATTAGTGTAGCTAATATAACTAGTACAATTGTCTGATCTCTAAGATGCCTCATCGTCAGAAGTTCTGCGAGTTTATGGGGTCAGCCAGGCCCCCTGCACTCGTCACTCACTGTTCTGTGGGGCAATGCAGGAATGTTTCAGGACTTGTAGCCAGATGTCGTAATTCATTAGGAATCTTTCTTATGTGGAGAGAATCTTGTGCTTCAGATAGTCACATTCTTGGAAATTATGGTTCTGAGATCTCCCTGATTGCAGGAGGTGTTACTCTGATTTATATTGCGACATGTTGAGAAATCATTGGAACATTTCTTAAATATAGAGGAGATGTTTCAGGAGAAGCATAAAGAAAACTTCAGTTTCAAAATAATAAAAGAATGCACAGGAGGAAATTTACACAGGGGCAGATCAGATAATGCTACAGGATAAGGCCAGAAAGCTGTGTGGCAATGTATGTCCCAAAGATGTTCACAATAAAGTCTTTCCTGCCTTGTGCTCTTCCTGTGGTGATAGTTTGATATTGCACATGCCTCCTTTTGTGAGATGTGTCTATTTTCCATCTTGAATTTGAGCAGCTTCCTGACTTAGGTGAAGTAGTATTATATAATTTTTTTTTGGTGGTGCTGGGGAGGAATCGAGAACCCTGCATGTGCTAGGCAAGCATTCTACCAAGGAGCTACACCCTCAGCCTTGTTATATGATTTTTCAGTCTAGGTCATAAATAATGATGTAGTTTCTACGTGGTTCTTGTGGGATATGCATTCTCGGAACATGTAACAGATATCTGTTGTTATATAATGAATCACTCAAAAATAGAATTATAAAAACAGTACACATTTATTATTCAACTTTGAGTGAAGAGTTTGACCATATCTTAGCTGGATCTTTCAATTCAGGATCTCTCCCAAGATTGTATTCGTGGTTTTAGTCAGGGATGGGGGGCGGGGGTCTCATCTGAAGATTTGACTGTTGAAGGCTCCACTTCCAAGGTCACTTATGTGGTTTGGGGACAAGATTTAATTCTTTAAGGTTGTTGAACTGAGAGCCCCAGTTCCTAACAGAAGTTGGCCCTGGTAACCCTCAATTCCTCATCACATGAGTCTATTCAACAATGAGAGAGAGAGAGAGAGTGAGAGAGAGGGACAGAGAGAGAGAGATTTTGACACAGAGACAGACAGAGAGACAGAGAAACAAAGAGACCAAGAGAGACACAGAGAGATAGCAGGCATCCTTGTCTTGTTTCTGATTTTATAGGGAAAGCTTTCGGCTTCTCCCCATTTAATGTGATATTGGCCATTGTTTTATCATAAATGACTTTTATCAGATAAAGATAAGGTCCTTCTTTTCCTATTTTCTTCAGGATCTTTTTAAAATCATGAATGGACATTGGATTCTGTCAGAGACTTTTTCCTGTGTCAGTGGAGATGCTCATGTGATTTTGGTCCTTGCTTCTGTTTATGTGATATAGCACATTTATTGACTTGTGTATGTTGAAGCATCTCTGTATCCTTGGGGTGAGTCCTACTTGGTCATAATGTATGACCTTTTTGATGATGTGCTGCATTTTGTTTGCCATATCTTTTTTTTTTTTTTTGAGACAGGGTTTTGCTATGCAGTTCAGACTTCCTTGAACTCACTATGTAGTACAGGCTGGCCATGAACATGTGACGATCATCCTGCCTCAGCCTCCAGAGTGCTGGGATTACAGTCATGCACCACCATGCATGGCAAGTTTGCCATATCTTGTTGAGGATTTTGTGTCAGTGTTCTTTAAAGAGATTGACCATAGTGTTCCCTTTTTTTTTTTTTTTTGGTATGGAAATTGAACTCACAACCTTGTGCTTGCCAGGCAGGCACTTGTACCACTGAGCTAAACCCCCAGCCCTAGTTCTGCCTTTTGATTGAGTTGTTTTCTGGTTTCTTAGTTTCCAGGAATGATTTTGGGAGTATGCCTTCCCTTTTGAGTTCCTTAAACAGCTTAAGACTATCTTAGTTACTTTTCTCTTGTTACTGAGACAAAATACCTGACACCCAAAGTTAAGGGAGGAAAGATTTATTTAACTCAGTTTGTAGCAATTTCAGTCCATAATTAGCTGTCTCCAAGGCGGGGTGGCACATGGCAAAGGGGCAATCCCTCATGGCAACAGAAGACAGCTATTCGTAAGAAGATTTCATTCAACTCTGATATTTCTTTGTTGATTTTTTTTGTCTAGTTGATCTATTTGTGACAGTGGGATATTGAGGTCCCCCATTATAATTGTGATGGTGTTTATCTGATATTTTATGTTCAGTAGTGTTTGTTTTAAGAAGTTGAGCATGTCATGTTTTATGAAATTTGGTGCATATATATTTACAGCTGCTATCTCTTCCTTAACCAGTGTATAGTGGCCTCCTTTGCCTCTTCTGATCAGTTTTAGAATGAAGTCTACTTTGTCTGAAATCAGGATAGGCACTCCTGTTTCTTTCTGGATTCTCATTGCTTGGAATCTTGTTCCAATCTTTGCTTTTTAGTCTGTGTGCTTCTTTTGGGATTAAATGTATTTCTTATATACGGCATATCACTGGATTTTATTTCTTGATTATTCTGTCAGTCTGTGTCTTTTGATTGAAGAATTGAGACATTTCACATTGAGAGATATTAATGAAATTAATGATTTATTCCTGTCATTGCATTCTTTTCTTATTGCTGACTCCTCCCTTTTTGCATAACTGTTCATGCTGCATGGTGTATTCATTGTACCAGATTTTTTGGCATTCTTGGCCTTATTATCTCTTTCTAGAGTATCTTTGAGAATTTGTTTATTTTACTGGTTTTGTGGTCACAAATTCCTTGAGGTGGCTCTTTGTCACAGAAATACCTTATTTCTCCATCAATTTTAAAAGAAAGTTGTTCAGAATATATAAGTCTGAGCTGAAAATTGTTATATTTTAGGGTCTGAAACACTTCACATCAAGCTCTCCTGGCTTTTGAGGTTTGTGTTGAGAAATCTGCAATAATTTTAATGGGTTTATGTTTACAAGTGATTTGTTGATTTTTTCTTAGTTTTTAAGATTCTGTCTCTGTGTTGGACCTCTGGAATTTTGACTATAGTATAACTTAGGAAAGTTTACTTTTCATTGTGGTTATTTGAGGTTCTGTATCCCTCACTTATCTGTATGTTTAATTCATTCCCAATATTTGAAAGGTTTTCTGCTATTATTTCTGTGAAGTGATTTTTTTACATTCTTAGTGTTGTCTTCTGATTTTTTATTTACTCCGATTAATCTTTGGTTCATCTTCTTTGTATCATCTAGCAACTATTGAATCAATTTTTCATATTCTCTTGTTTTTAAGGAATCTCTGAGTAATTGATTTCTGATAGCAGTTGTCTTCTAATTCTGATCTGTTCTCACATTGGTCACTTATGCTGCCCATGCATTCAATATAATTTGTTTCCATTTGGAACCTTTTTATGGACTCTAGTTCTTTATTAATCTGGTCACTTATATTTTTATCATTTTGTTTAGCTCAGTTAACTTTTTATTAGTGTCTTCTATAAGTTGTCTGATTGCTTTCCTTATTACCTCCATTGCTTGATTATATTTTCTGTGATCCCACCAAGCACCTCATTGATTTGTGTTTTAACTTTTTCTCTTATCCTTTGAAATAATTTGACTGCATGCTTTTATTTTCCTCCTATTCAATGCCCCATGGATCAACTTTAGGGGAATTAGGAGTTTTGGGATGCATTTTGTTGTCTTGTCTTCTTACGTTTCTGTTCTTGTTTGTTTTATTTTGCTTTGTGCTTAGTTATGAAGTCTCCTATACTGGAAAGACTATGTTCTAGTATGCAGATCTTTGTTAATTTGCTTTTCAATGATTCACTTGGGACATGGCTAACTTAGTCCTTTGCCTTTGTCCCAAGATTTAATGACCCCTGTTAATACGGGAGGGAGCATGCAGTGTAGTGGGCCCAGAACTCACTTTTGTCAGAATGAATGGCAGGATTGTTTAATGTCAAAAAGGTAATCTGGCTATTGACATATGGAGAACATTCATTAATAGTAATAACTGTGCAACTCTAGCAGTATCAACTAAATTAACAACTATAATATCATCTAAGACAGACTAGATATTGACATACCTTAAGAACCAATAATGTGCCACCCTTACAAAAGAAATCTACAATTACAATATAAACCCTCAGCCAAATCAAATATTGACAAACAGCAAGTATCTACTAAATGTGGTAACTATACCTCCACTAATGATGGAAAAGAATTCAACAGTAATAACATGGAATGAACTATCTAAAGATTTATAAAGCTTAATGGTTATACTATTAGAGATATAGGAGGCTGGGAACAGAAGAATGCAAAAAGAAAAATTTGAAAAATTAAACAATGGAAGATGAGAAAAATGAGACAAAAAACCATATACAGGGTAAAAAGATATTTATAGAACTGGGCAAATGTAACAGGAAAAAAAAAACTAATGAGAATTAGAAGGTGAAAGAAAAAAGGGAGGAAAAATTTTTTTCCTCTCTTTTGAATGCATGGTTTCCTCCTAGGAGTCACAGTTTTAGAGTTCAGAAAGTTCTGGTTTTCTCCACCTAGCCTTATAGCCTGTGGGTTTCTTTGTTGTGCCCTCATTTCAGAGGTGCCTCTGTTTACTGCAGGTTGGTGGCAATGACCATGGTAAGACATGTCCTTGCACACATCTGTGGAAAGAAAGGCAATCACACCTCAGATATATGCTAGATGTAGTATTCTAATGCAGCAGGGCAAATGTTCAAGTAATTAATGTTGGCAGACACTAAGTAAAACTCAAACCAGGTCTGGCTTCTCACAATGGGGGTAGGGCTCATGTCCTTCCTGTCCTGAGTTTGAACTTTTCAGGGTACCTCTTTCTAGCCTGCACTGTGTCTACAGCTGTCTCCCATGACTATTTCTTGCCCAGTCACTGTGGGAGGGTAACACTTGAAGCCCTGAAGTGAAGGTATTTTTTAGTCATCCTGAGTTCCAGATTTAAATAAGCTAACCCTTTCCCAAAATGATGCCTGATCAAGCACTCTCCAGTGATATGGAGGGCACCTGTACTTGAATTTCTTTCTGGATGTTGTCTGCCACATGGAAGTACTCTCAGAGAAAAAGTCTGCACTGTTGTTGCAGTTCACAAAGGCCATAGGTTCCACTGCCATTTTTTCCTGGTTCTCCTTAGGCTGGTGGTTCTCAGTTTTTGAATTCTCTCTCTCTCTCTCCCAGCCCTGAGTGCTTACCTTGTTTCTAGAAGGCCCAGTTTCCCTCCCTGTGAGCTGTGAGACCCGAGGAAAGGGTCTAAATGATCTCCTTCTGGTTGTTGCATTGTGGACCATCTTTCTAACTTCTCTGCAGTTTCCAATTTTCCCTGTCAGTTCCTTTGCAATTCCTGGTAATCTTCTTCTCTATTTTTCTTCACCAAGTTGTTATTTTTGAGTGTCTGGATTCTGGATCTTGGAAAGACTGAACTTTGCTATTGATCAGCACTCTGCCATTTTAATTTTTCTTTTCTGACATATTTTTTGTGTTTTATTTCATTGATTTCTGGTCTTAATTATTTCCTTTCACTTACTTATTTTGTGATTGATTGCAGCTAGTGATCATGAAAGCTGTCTTAAAAATAGCAAGAGACAATGGTAAATCAATTCAACAACTACAAGATGAAGCAAAGAAGAACATAAGACTGATTGGGGTCAACGAGAAAGCTGGAGACCACACAAATGCCATAACAATCATAAATATATACACCTAGAGGAAGAAAGCTAAGCCCCCACCTGTGAACCAGCCAGTGCCAGAATGGGGAGAACCAGGATGGAAGCAATGATCCTGCCTGTGAGCCAGCTAGAGTGTGGGTTGGGGAGAACCAGGAAGACAGCTAAGCTCCTGCCTGCGAACCAGCCCAAATGCACACCAGGGGGGAACCAGGAAGGCAGGTAAGCCCCCACCTGTGAGCCAGCCCAAGCGCACACCAGGGGGAGTACCAGGAAAGAAGCTATACCCCTGCCTGTGAGCCAGCTGGAGTGTGGACTGGGGAAAGCCATGAAGGCAGCTAAGCCCTTGCCTGCGTGACAGCCTAAAACTGGTAGTCTGAGCAAACTATTCAGAGGACAACAATATGCAATATAGCAACTATTGTAGATTTTCTACCATCTTATCACTGTTTCATTTCATTTTATTGTTGAAAAAATATATATATATGGAGCACCCAACTATATAAGACAGTTATTGATAGACATGGAAAATCAAAACCAATAACACAATTGTAACAGGAGACCTCAACACCCCATTGTGACAGAGAGACAGATGGACTAGACAGAAAATCAGCAAGGAAATATCAGAACTGAACCAAACCTGTGAACAAATGTACTTAATAGGAAGAAGCTACACCCTGAGGCTGTGAGCCAGTGGCCTGGAGGTTTCTGGTGAGCCCAGTGTGGCCTGGAGAAGAAGCCATGCTACAAGGCCATGTGCCAGAGGCCTGGAGAGATCCCATGAGCTCAGCACCAGCTGGAGAAGAAACCATACCACTCCAGGAACACCAGATTTCAGGAACCCAGGAACCTAGTCCAATCTACTACACCAAGGGACTGGCAGCCAATGCAGGAAGCACATGAGATGCAGCAATGGGCTGATTCAGAGGAACACAGGAAAATGTCAAGACGAAGGAGTAAAATACAATCTCAGACTTCTTACCCACACAGAACAAGTTCAGGAGACACAGACATAGTAGAAATTAGAAAATCACACAACTGAAATTTCTGAAAAGATAACAACTGAAGTAAAGAAGCAACTTAGTTCTTGTACTGTTTGGTTAATTTTACATGCCTATATCTGATGGTCTAGACAGCTATTTTGAAGATAACAAGAGGCATTATGGTAGCCATCGTTAATTTTCTATTATCTTGTTTTGAAGTCCTACGTAATTTTCATTGTTTTGTTTTGTTTTATTCTGTTTTGTTTTGTTTGATTTTATTATGTCTGATGGTATCAGCAGCTATTTTGAAGATAAAAAGATATATTATGGCAGCCATTGTTGATTTCCTATTATCTTGTTTTGAAGTCCTGTATTGCTTTCATTGTTTTGTTTTGATTGGCTTTATTCTGTTTTATTTTGTTTGATTTTATTCTCTTTAAAATAAAAAAGTGGAAGCTTAGATCATTCATTTTTTAAAAAAATGTTTCTTTTCTAATAAACATTTATAGCTAAAATGTATTTTGAAACAGTACTTTAGCTATATACCACCAATTTTGATTTGTTCTGTTGTCATTGTCATTCAGTTCACAGTATAGTCTATCTTCTGTGACCAACGGGTTATTTAGAAGAATGACATCTGATTTCCAAATATTTGTGGACTTTCTTGTTATTGATTTCCAGTTTAATTTATTTTTAGTCAGGGAACATACTTTGTGTGATGGTAATTCTTTTAAATTTAATGAGCCTTATTTTATGGCCTATAATGTGTTTTACCTTGCTGAATATTCTATATGCACTTGAAAAGAATGTGTGCTCTGTTAGTGCTGAGTGTTAATGTTCTATGTATATCACACCAGTTTAGAGATGATGTTTAAGTCTTTATTACCACTGGTCATTTGTTTTATCAATTAGTGAGAAAAGAGTGTTGATACCACCAACTGTAATTGTGGACTTGTCCATTTTTCCTTGTATTTTTGTCTCATATATCTTGAATCTCTGTTGAAGGGTGAACACACATTCAAAATCTTGATTAATTGATCTTTTCAGCATTGAGAAGTGTCTCTCGTTATCCTGAGGTCTAATTTGTTTTATATTAGTATAGCCAGTCCAGTTTTCTGATAGTGTTTACAAGGTGTATATGTTTCTATCTTTAAAAAGTTCAACCTATCTATGTTTCTTTGTTTAAAGTGGGATAAGTTTCTTCTAGATAGCACAAAGTTTTGCTTGTGAGATTTCTGTTTGTTTTTGTTTTGTTTTACTTTTTATGGTCCTAGAGATCCAACCCAGGGTCTCTTGTTGGAATGCTAGGCAAGTGTTCTATCTCTGAGCTATAGTTCTAGCCTTGGGTCTCTGTTTTTAACCAGAATTCTAGATAATTTATGCTTAATGTAATTATGTGGTTAGATGTAAATTTATTATCTTGCTATTTGTTCTTTAAAAATTTTTTTCCTCCTTCCTGACTTCTTTTTTTTTGTGGCACCAGGG
This sequence comes from Cuniculus paca, assembly GCA_004365215.1. Classification (NCBI taxonomy): domain Eukaryota; kingdom Metazoa; phylum Chordata; class Mammalia; order Rodentia; family Cuniculidae; genus Cuniculus; species Cuniculus paca. Next base: position 11,726 of record RJWT010005959.1, on the reverse strand, counting down.
ATTGAACCCACGACCTTGTGCTTGCCAGGCAGGTGCTTAGGCCACTGAGCCAAATCCCCATCCCTTGTCTTTTTGAGACAGGGTCTCAGTATGCCATTCAGGCTGGCCTTGAACTCACTTTGTAGCCCAGGCTGGTCTCGAGCTCACAACAATCCTCCTGTCTTAGCTTCCTGAGTGCTGGGATTACAGGCGTGAGCCACCATGCCCGGCTTCCTGACTTCTTTTGGTTACCCCATTCTACCCATTTTATCTTCTCTTATTTAACATTTTTAAGGTTTTAAACTACATTTTTAAAGTTTTTAAGCTACATTTATTTGAAGACGTTTTCCTTTTGTTTCTAGTGATTGCTTTATGTATAGTGATATGCGTGTTTATGTTATCACAATTATCACAGCCTACTTTCAGATAATACTGTACTTCTTCATGTGTGAGACTGTATAACAATTCACTTCTGTTTCCCCTTTCTATCCTTTTTACTATGTGGTCATACATTTTATTTCTACACATGTTATACATGCTACAAAACACTGTTATTTTTTTTAAATGGCGAATTATCTTTCAAGAAAATGTAAAATGAAAATATTTATCTTGTAAATAGTCCTCTTTACCATTTCTGCTTTCCTTTGTGTAGTTCCAAGTTTCCATGCGGCATCATATTTCTTTATTCTTCAAAATTTCTTTTAATTCAGGTGATGTTCACAAATTCTTTTAACTTTTATTTGTTTGAAAAGTCTACATTTTACCTTCACTTTAAAAAGATATTTCCTGGGCCAGGGATTTAGCTCAGTGGTTCAAGTGCTTGCCTGGCAAGCACAAGGCTGTGAGTTTGATCCCCAGTACAAAAAAAAAAAAATTAAAAAAGGATATTTCCTTGATAGATTTTTCTTTAGTACTTCAAAGATGTCAGAAACAAGGACTTGTTTTTGCTGTCAATCTTATCTCTGCTCCCCTGTACAAAACGTACCTCTGTTTCAGACTTTTTTCTGCGTCATTGACTTCCAGCATTTGATTATGTTGTGCCTTGGTGTGGTTTACTTCATGTTTATCTTATCCTGCTTGGGGCTTGTTGAACTTCCCAGGTCTGTAGATTTATAGTTTTTATCAAATACGGAAATTCTTCTGCCTTTATTTCTTCTGCCCCTCCCTTCAGTTATCCATATATTATAGCATTTGTTATTATCCTGTAATTAACTGAGGTACTGAACATCTTTTTCAGCCCTTCCCCTGTCAGTTTTGGATAACAGAAGCTACCCAAACTTTGAACAAACTTGAAATTTGTTTTCAAATTCACTGCTTTCTGCAGTATTCATTCTGTTTTTAAGCCTAAAGAATTTTTAAAACCTGTTTGTCAGCTCTGAAATTTTCATTTCACTGTTTATTAATATCTATCCTTTCTTCATTGTTAGGTTCATGATATTATTTACATGCTCCACTATATTTATAATAACTGTTTTAAAGTTCTTTTCTGCTAATTTCGTTATTTCTACAATATCTACATTTGTTTATATTGACTGAGTCTCGTGGGTCTTATGAATGACTTACGGGTTACATCTTCTTCCGGCTTCTCATAACTAGTAATATTTTGGATGCTGGGCATTGTACATGTTAGGTTATTAAGTGGATATATATTGTTGCCTTTCAATATAATTACCTTTGGCTATTAAAGCAGAAAAAATCATTAGGGAAAACACTGGTGAAATCTAGAGACTAGTGTAGTTAACAATATTGTACCAATACTAATTTTTTAGTTTAGATAAATGCATCATAGTTATATTTACATTTGGGCAAGCTAGGTGAAGGTTATACAGGAATTATCTCTACTATCTTTGCAAGTTTTCCATAAATCAAAAATTATTCCCAAATTAAAAAGGTATTTTAAAATTTTCCCTTTTCTCCTTCTAGTTACCTTAAGGTATTGCTTGTTGTGCTTGCATTTTGTTCTAACTGAATCCTCATTTCTTTGTTTTTTTTTTTTTTTTTTGGTACCAGGGATTGAACTTACGACCTCGCACTTATGCCACTGAGCTGTATCCCTGGCCCCTCTCATTTCTTTTTCTTTTCTTTTTTTATTTTTTTGTGGCACCGAGGATTGAGCTCACGACCTCATGCTTGCCAGGCAGGTGCTTAGGCCACTGAGCCAAATCCCCAGCCCTTGTCTTTTTGAGACAGGGTCTCACTATGCCATTCAGACTGGCCTTGGGCTCACTTTGTAGCCCAGGCTGGTCTCAAACTCACAATGATTCTCCTGTCTCAGCCTCCCGAGTGCTGGGATTACAGGCATGAGCCACCACGCCCAGCTGCCCCTCTCATTTCTTTTTCTTTTTTTTTTTTGTGGCACCAGGGATTGACCTCATGACCTTGCGCTTGCCAGGCAGGCGCTTGGGCCACTGAGCCAAATCCCTGGCTGCCCGTCTCATTTCTAAAAAGGATTTTTGTTGTTATTTGAGTTCTTTTGATCTTTCATCTCATTTTTAAATTTTTTAACTCTGATTTATGTTCTTTAATCTCTTCTTTGAAACAGAGCGTTATACAATAGTGTGATCTCTTTTTGAGCAGGTCTCTTTGACACACAGTTTTATTTTCTGCAGGTAAGAAATAATAATGCTTATTTTTTTTCTTCATAGAATTTTTCACCTTGATATTTTCCCACTGGTTAAGTTGGTGTGAGTTTTTTGCTTTGTTTGGTTCAAATGGCTTTTATGATTTCACAAACCTCCCTGTTCTGTCATTTTCATATGGTATCAGAAATGACAGTCTGCATTCTAAAACTTAAAAAAAAAGTAATCATTTTCTTTTCCTAGTTCTTTTCTCCTTTCCCACTTTGACCTGAGTCTTCTCTTTCTTTAGTTTCTTTGTCCACTTTTATTCCATTTCAAATTCCTTTCTTAGAAGCTTCTTGTAGTGAGGGGACCAATCTTTAAATGCACACGGCAGGCTATATAGTCACACGGGCTCATGTTCAAAGAGGCTAGAGTGCCCCATCCCCTCAGGCTTCACTGGAGCCTTTGTTTTCACCCATTTTTATAGTGGACAAACTCTTTCCAGTGTTTGCTGCTGTTCTTGTGTTGACCCTCTGTGCTTTTCATCATGTCTGAAATTTTCTGATAATTTCTTAGCTCTATCAATTACTCTGTGGTTTTTCTCTGCTCTGTCCCATGCAGAGAACCATGGTATGCCTGTGGTTGTTGTTGCTTGTACTTTGTCACCTAGTTTTGTCCTAAATGTTGGATCTAGGTCTTTAGTTTTATTATCCACTTGCTCAGCCCATTTTTTTTTATACCAGGAATTGAACTCAGGACCTTGCACTTGCCAGGCAGATGTCCATTGAGTAGATGTACCAAGTATGTGCAATGTTCTGATCAAGGACAAATGCAACACATGTAATGCAGAGGGACCTGGTCCAGACATGCACTGCCTTATTATCCCTGAGGAACAGGAAGGGTGCTGTGGCTTGCCCTCATCATACTGTTCCCTCACTCCTCCTGACATGTCTGAGATTGTTCATTGAAATCCTAGATTCTTTTTCCTGAAGGGTAGGGTATTGGTTATTCCCTCCCACTGTAGGCCATTGGTTAGTACCATTCTAGTGTAACCTTGACAGGAAAAGGAAGGACCAAAGCAATCTCATCTTCACCAGCTGATCCAGTTACCCAAAAGTAATCTGGGTGCCTTCATCCCAGAATACTAGCCACCTAGTAATAACCCCCAAGGTCTACTAGTAACAACTTGGCTATTATATTGATTTATTCCATACAGTCAACCTTCCTTCAGTCTCAGTCTCCTTCAGTTCGTCTTCCCAGTACCCCCTGGAAACTGAGTCTTATCTTGAATGAACCTAGGTCCTTATAGCTTGGGTTTTGGATGAAGTTAATCTGCCTTATCTGTTCTCTGCCTACCTTGTTCATCATCTTCCAACATGGCAGCTGAACCTTGCTCCACAGCTCCCAGCTACCATTTGAGTTTGTGCTCAGTCATCTGAATACTGAAAACCATGATGCTGTACCTGTCCCTAGCACTCGGTGGAGCTTGCAGTCTCAACCCTTGTCACAAATGGCTGGAATTTACTGCATCTTCATAGCCCCTGCCAAGACCAGTTGACTACTAGGACTAGTTCACATTGTTGAGGAACCTGTATAATTTGTATGTAAGTCTGTTGAATTAATAACCATAGTTTTTAAAGGTGAGGAATCAGAGAGCAAACATAACTTTGTAAAAGTCAAATAAGCTTGTATCATATCTAGGCCTAGAACCTAAGATTTGATGCTCCTAGGAGGAAATAAATAGGTAGAATATCAGAGAAGACATTTAGGAATATATTCTAAAGCAAAAGTTGAATTAAACGTCCTGAGACTTCCAACATGAAGAAATAGAGAAGGTTCTAGGATTTGAGAACAAGATAGGTTCTACTTTTCAAGACCAGCGCATGCAGTCAGGATAGTATGAGCAACAAGACAGATTTTATGTGGAGTCCTACATCAACAGGCTGGCTCTAGATAAATGTTTTTTTTTTTTTATCTCCAGAATGTCCCAGAGACCTGGAGCAGGGCTGAGCCCGGCGATACAGACCGGGAGGGGAATTCCATATTTACAGGCCAAGGAGAAAGAAAAGGTAGAAATTTGAGGAAGGATATAGGGGTCAGGAATCAGGCCGGACCTCGCACACATTAGATGCTCAAAGACACCGGATGTTGGCTGAGACCTCCTTGCATTATGAAGGCAAGGTGACCACTGCTCAAAATACACATGACAGCCTTGGAAAGCCAAAGCTTCCAGGTTTTGGTAAATACTCAGGACACATTCTTGTGCGCTGGTCTGTCAGGGATAATGATCCTTCTGTACGGCTTTTGTTTCGTATTACATTAATAGAGCACGACTTTAGCCCTTTTAAGGAAATACAAATTTAACATACCAGTATGAGCTTGGTAGATTTTGCTGGAAATGTTAGGAAGGGGATCATAGGAAGGGAATTCCCTTATACACTATACAATAAACAACCTAAAAAATCCCACTGTATATTCTTGTTCCCTTCAGTCCTTGTTAGATATCCATTGTGAAGACTTCCGCTACTGGCTGTAACAGTATACTTATCATTGAAATGTCCATTCTCACATGCATCTCTGCTTCCCTCACTTTGCTCCTCCCCTCTCTCCTCTGTTTTTTCCTCTCCCCCAATCTCTCCAACGTGAGACATAAATTCCTTCTCTTAACTCATGCAGTGAAGCTATGGGGGAAGGGGGCATTCTTGCACTCTTATTGCCTCTTTATCAATTTTTTTTTCAAAGAAAGACACTTCCTCCCATAGAGAAATTCTAGTGCCAGATGTTAAGGTAATTCAAGAATTTTCCACCCCAATACACATGTTTAAACAGAATTATTCTGATGCATAACTCATGCCAGACCAAGCACTGTGATCGACCTATTCAAAATGGACTAATGAGAATGTTTGGAACATCCTATCTGATTCGAGAGTGTGCCATTGGCCATGAAAGCTCAACTGAATATCAGAAGTGAGTCTGGGAAAATTTGATTTGTTGTGTACCCTTTGAAGGCATTTTCCCCAACTGTTGCTGCAGTAAAGACACCCAAAGTGCAGTACTGCTTTTATTAGATAAGACAAAAATTATTGCCTATGGCAAACAGAAAGTGTCAAGGTTTTCCAAATCTGTGTAGATTCTCAAAGTATTCTCAGGCTGCACACTTTGGGCTGAAATGTACCATCAATCCAGTTGCAAAGATTTTTCAGTGAGCATTTCACGTGGTCAAACTGGGTGAGCAATGAAGCTTTACAATATGTGATTTGTTCCAGATACTATCAAGAGGTGTAACAGAACAATCAGTTTATTATTCTCAAGGGTTATATGGGTCAGGAGTTCATAAAGGACATAACAAAGGCATTTTATATTTGCTCCACAATGTCTTAAACCTCAGATGAGAAGTCTCAAAGGCTGAGGGTTATGGTTGGAATAAAAAGTCTCCAAAAAGGCTCACATGGTTAGAGGTGGGGGTTTTGGGAAGTGACTGGATCATTGGAAGTGTTAGATTCATCAGTGCGTTAATCCACTGATGAGCTCATAGCTGAATATTCTGTTAGGAGGCGGAGCCTGGTTGGAGAAGGTTGGGTATGACCTCAAAGGGTATGTTCTTGTCTAGCTTGTTCCTCTTTTTCTGTTTTTCTTTCCCCCTCACTCTACTTCCTGGCTGCCATAATGTGAACAATTTTCCTTCACCATGTCCTTCCACCATGACATTTGTGCCTTGAAGTCAGTCAACCATGGACTGAAACTCCTGAAACCATAAGCCAAACTAAACCTTTTGTCCTTTAAATTTTATGACTTCAGTATTTTGCCCCAGCAATCGAAAGTGACGATACCAAGGGCTATTCAGAAATGAATGTGAATATTTTAGCTAAAGCTTTTCAGAATATAGGTCTGAGTGACTTTTTTAAAAATTAAACTGTAATTTCAATACATTTCCTAATGCAATACCCATCCCTACAATGTTATCATAAGCTGTGCTCAACTATCACAGATTATTTTAATGGGCTTTAAGTTAATTGTTTGATTTTCCTTTTTTTTTTTTTGTCCACATTCAAAAGTGACACTGGTCTGTTCTTGTTGGGTATGTGTTGTTATTGTCAGCTTTCATTATCAGGGTTATGATGATCTCATAAAATGAAATGAGCAGCTTTTCTTCCTTGCTGTTTTGCCCAAATTCCTCTTTGCTTTCCTGGCCTGGAAAGGACAGGGCTGGCCCCTGTTCAGAGCTGCTCCAGAACCTTTGGTGACCTCCAGCAAGTTCCTGGCTCTCTTCTTGTTCTCAGTGGTGTTGTCTCTTTGCTCCTCCTCTGGTCTGACTTCCAGTGTGTGCTGAAGCATCTTTCTTCGACCTGAACTGGCCCCTCGGTGAACCTAGGGGAGGGGATTTCCTTGGCAGACAGAGGCTCTCCATGTGCTCTCCCACTTCCTCCAGGAGTTCTTCCAGCTGTGATCTTGAGCTTCTCCCCGGGCTTCTGTGTCTGGCACTCTGCTGCCCTTGCTTGCCCTCTGGCCACCCTGTCTGTCCTGGCCATGCGTTTCTGCAGCCAGAGCCAGTGAGAATGGGACTCAGTTCCCCAGGTTCAGTGCTAACAGGTGCCCTGAAGTTCCTAGGAGTTCTCAGGACCACCTGACTTGAAGGGGGCTGCAATGAGGCAGTGGGTGCTTCTGGTGGGACGGTCCCCAAAGCTTGGACTCAGTCCTTAAGGGGAAACATGAGTCACGTGTCTACCCAAGGGCAACACTTTGAAGGCCTGGTGTGGCCTGGTGGGGCTCTTCTGCAAATCCCAGAAAGGGGAAGAAGTCATATCCAGTTGGGAACCTTAGTCTAATATGCTGCTTTCCTGTTTTTTCCTGCTACCTGAGACATTATGCATGTTTAGCCATTCTGTTGACCTGTCAGGGTGAATGGGACCAGACAGTGAGGCCTGAGCTACGCAGTGAATTGTCTAGCTTAGGGTGACCCTCTCTTTGCCATCTCCTGTGGTACCATAAAGGCCACAGAGAGACACTTTATTAAATGTGATGGCTTGCCACTATTTATTATCTCCTGGTGGTTTAAAGCAAGGCATCTAGAATCAAGCATATTTGGGTTTGAATCCTGGGTGTGTCACTTACTAGCTGTGTTACTTTGTAACATAGTGTCTCTGGCTTAAGGGGTGGGGAGTAACAGATTGGGTCAGATGCCATTGGCTCTACTGGTGAACCGTAGATATTTCCTAATCTCCTTAGGGTGAGACAGTAACTAAACCAGCTCTAAACTAAGTAGTTGTTGGACTTGAGAATGTGAACAAAAGGGCAAGGTCATATGGAGTCTGCAGAGAGAATAGACAAAGTGTTACAATGCGTTGCCCCATAACCACCTTCCAGGTCTCTCTGTGAAAGGCCTCCTAGAGAGATGCATCTTTGGTCTGGGTTGAGTTGGCTTGGCCAAGTAGTGTAGGTAAGAATGCGAGATTCATAGGAGTTGAACTTCTTGTCAAAAGTGGGAAAAATGGGGCCAGGGACTGGTTGATGGGAGTTTCATCTGTCTACCAAGAACCATGGGCAGGCAGTCAGGCAGGGCTAGAGGTGTACCCATCCCTGGGAAGTGGGTTGTGGGCTGCTGCCAAGGATCCCAAGGGCTTGGGCCATGCTTAGAGCATGACATTGAGTGGGTGTGTTACCTGCTTTCTGGACGTCCTCCCCCTGGATGGAAGCTGTGGGTGCAGTGTGAGGTGACATCAGGAAATACCCCACACCTGAGACAGGACTGGGAGAGGCCTGTTTCTTGGGACTGCTGTGTGAAGGGACCTGAGGAGGGTGATGGAGTAACTGGCAAAGGACATTTCTTTTTTAAAATAATTAATTAATTAATTTGTTTATTTTTTGAGACACGGTTTCACTATGTAGTTCAAGCTGGCCTTGAATTCACTTTGCAGCCCTGGCTGGCCTAGAACTCACAGTGATCCTCCTGCCTCAGCCTCCAGAGTGCTGGGATTATAAGCATGTGCCACCACATCTGGTGACAAAGGACGTTTCTGAGCACAGTGTCGGGGAGATCTCATTTTACCTGGGGTCTAATCCCCCAGAACTCAGCCCTAGAATCTTTCCTGCCTTTCTGAAAACTTTGTTCTTCTCTTAGACTTTGAGGACTCACAAGTGCAGTTTGCCAGTTTTCCCTCCTCCAGACGCATAATAGGATTGCACTTCTTGGCTCCCTGTGGCTGGCTGGAGCCACAGTGACAATTTATGGCTCATGGATTGTGCATGGCAGGGACATGCATCACTACTGGGCCAGAGCATTTCATTCCCATTACTAGACCTTGTGTGGTTCTCTTTCTGCCAGTGATGTGGGCAGTGTTCAGTATCACAGCTGCTCTCCCGGGAGAGGAGGTGGGGAGCAGACCCAGCCTCAGAGAGGTGGCACGAGAGGAAATACAACCTCCGCTGTTATAAAGCTCTTGTTTCTATCAATTTTACTCCATCAAAAATCAAAATTTCATCTGTCAGTCCCCATGGGAATGCTTCTTTTTCTTTCTTCAAGATTCTGTGCTCTTTGGTTTACTTGTCTTTCTTTTTCTTGTTATTATCCTTCACACACAGGTCCCTGGACCCCAGGGATAACTTGCTGCTACTTAGCTCCATTCTTTGGGCCCCTATGAGCTGGGCATGATGGTGCACATCTGTAATCCCAGCACTCGGGAGGCTGAGGCAGGAGAATTGTTGCAAGTTCGAGACTAGCCTGGGCTACAAAGTGAGCCCAGAGCCAACATGAACTGCATAGCAAGACCCTGTCTCAAAAAGACCCCCTTCACCCACCCAGGGCCAGGGATTTAGCTCAGTGGGGCAAGTGCCTGCCTGGCAATTGTGAGGTTGTGAGTTTGATCCCCAGTATCAAAAAAAAAAAAAAACAAAAAAAAAAAACCAAAGATTCCCCTCCCTCTTTGGGCCCCTAAAGTTCCCTCTTTGACCACAAGACAGGCAAGACTGTAGCAGAGGCTGGAGCAGGAGAGGGCAGAGTGTGTGAGCAGATAGCTTCCAAGGTGCCCCCGGTGACCCTTTCTTCCTTGCTCACACCCTTGCAGAGGTCTCTCCCACCTGGTGCCAGCGTGGGCCCATGTGATCAATAGTGTGGCAGAAGTGTTGGTGTGTGGCTTTGAAGATTTAACTGTGAAGTGCTGCTATTTCATCTTGGCCATTCTGTCCCTACTGGAAAATTTTCTTTGTGGGAAGTCACATTATAAGAATCTAAAGAGAGGCCCACGTGGCAAGGACTAATGCCTCCTGGCCACAACCAGCTAAAAGTGGGTCCTCCCACCCCAATCAGGCCTTGATGACTACTGCCCTGGCTGACCCCTTGATGGCAACTTAGACAGAGTCCCTGAACTCAGTAACCTTGCTAAGCCACTCCTGGATTCCTGACCCCAAACAAATGTGTGTTGTTTTAAACTACTAAGTTTATAATAGCTTACTACACAGCAATAAACACCTAATTCATGGCGGGTGCAGTTGGTGAGACCAGGTTTGGGGTCTCTGCTTAGCCTGGGTGTGCCTGTTACTCTGGAACAGACTTGGCCACAATGGCATAGCTGGTGACCTGAAGGGTCGGATGTCTTTATGTGTGGTTATTAAGGGACGGTATTTTTCCTGCGGAAAGAGGGAGCAAGAAATAATGATAGAGCTTGGTGTTTATCCCATACAAATATCTGTTGTCCAGTTTCAAGAGACCCACTGAAGCCTGCCTTGTGCTGAACAGAGAGTTCTAAGTAAGAATTGATGCCATTGCACAAAGAATGTAAAACACTGGTGCGATAGCCAGATCCTTTGAGGATACTTTTGCTGAGTGTGACTCGTAGGGAGGAGCCTGCACAACACCATTGCTGCGACTCCAGTGCTGCAACTGGAGTTCATGCCACTTGGGGTGGTCCTTGAATCTGCCGCCCTCCAACATATCTGAATATGTTAACCTACTTTAATAGAAAATTACAATGATGTATAAAAATTCATATTTTCATATATTAGGATCTTTGCCATGTTAAAATGGAGTAAATTGTTACAATATAATTTTCCTTTCGACTAATAATGCTGCCCAAAAATGTGCCACCCAGGGCAGTTCTGGACCACCCCACCCCGGACCAGGTATGACATTGGTTCAGCTGAATGCAAGGAGTAGCCTCAGTACTGGGACCCTACAAAGTAGTGGATGACAGAGTGAGGGAGGGAGGAAGATGGGGAGAGAGAGAGAGGAGCTATGCAATAAACAGGGATACCTCTGGTGAGACACATCGCAGATCCTGTGGTGTTGAAGGGGAACATAAGTTGGTGAAGATATTCATTCACCTTTAGTCATCTTTGTAGGCTTGCAGGACTTGGGAAAATCTGGGCATATAATAATAATAATAGCAAATACTCTTCTTCCATTTATCAAAGACTTACCATGGGGGTGAGAGGATTGAGAGATATTGGTTAAAGGATATAGGATTTCAGTTAGACAGAAAGAATAAATTCAAGAGAACTTGTCCAGCATGGTAACTACAGTTACTAATGACGTACTGTACTCTGGCCAATTGCTAAAACAGTAGATTTGAAGTAGTCTCACCTCAAAAGATGGTAGGTCTGTGAGGTAATGGCTATGTTAGTTTGATTTAGCCACTCCACAATATATGCCTAAATCCAGCACTGTGATTGTGATGGTTACTCTTGATTGCCAGCTTGCTTGGCTCAAGAGAAATCTAGGAGATTATTTCAGCACACTTCTGGGTGTGTCTGGGTGGCCCATGGGAATGAGACCTTAGGAACTGTATCTGGTCCCTGGCCCCTTCCTCTCTGAGTTCTTCCCCATGCTCTCTGCCACTTGATTACCACAAGATGAGCCGCTTTCCTCTGCTACATCTTTCTGCTGCGATGTTTCTGTCTTGGAGCCAGCTGACCACGTGCTGAAATAAACCTTTCCTGCTTTAAGTTGCTCGGGTCAGGCATTATGTCCTAGTAACAGAAAAGTGACTAAATACAATGGTGTACATCATAAATATGTAGGATTTTTGTCAATTTTAAAAAAGTTTAAAAATGTACTTATTAGATACATATTATGGACCTATTACGTGCCGCAAAACATAAATGAATTTGAGAAGTTAAACTTTAAAAAAAGTACTCACTGCATGTCTGGCAGCAAAGTAAGTAGTTTATACACATTAATTTCAAACTTTGAAA
>RJWT010005958.1:0-29997 GCA_004365215.1 Cuniculus paca | reverse complement strand
CAGTCCTTGGTAACATGGCTCCATTTTTTTCTGGGTCTGTGATGAGGCAGAACATTATGGTAGGAAGCACATAGTGGAGCAAAGAAGGTCATCTCATGTTGGCCAGCAACCAAGGAGACAGAAAGAACATGGGTCCAGGGGACAAAATACTCTGCTCAAAAATATACGCATAAAGACTTAACTTCCTTTACCAGGCCCTACCTCATAGTGTTCACCACCTCTCAATAACCCATTAAGTTATGAGTCATCAATGCATTGATTCACTTATGAGGTTTGATTGAAAATGATCTAATTACATCCCAACAGCCCCATCTCCAAACACTACTGCATTGAGGATAAGGAAATCTTCCATATATGAGCTGTGCATGTGCATAGAGGGGTGAAACTTTAGATACAAAATGTAAGTGTGCATAAAATGTTGTGAAATACATTTTATTATTGCGATTATTTTGTATGTTAAAAGCTGAGGCTCAGGGAGTTTAGGTTAATAGTGCAATTGCAATTTGAACCCAGAAATTTTGACTCTAAACACTTAAGCTGTTACCTCATCTCATTTGTGCAGGAACTTAAGAACACTGAGAGACAAAATGAAAAGATGTGATGTACTGCACTCATTCTTTCACTTAGTGGGTATTAATTATACATCTACCATGTTCAGGTATAGTTGTGAAAAATGAGAATGAAATGACAAGTGAAACAGACAAAATTTCTGTGGTCATGGAGCTTACTTTCTCAAAGGTCATTACAAATCTTTTCAACTCTGATTATCTCTCTGATAATCCTCTATAAATCCCTCCTCCCCCTCCACAGATAATTGAACTAATGTCTGCTTTATTAAGACTATTTTGGTGGAGTTCACACTTGTTGACTTTTTCTATTTTAAACAGTTATCATCTAGTTTCTATTATATTGTCATTTAACCATTGTACCTCAATCAGAGGTACATAATAAAATTTAAACATTATCACAAGGAGAACACTTCACAGAAAATGGAAATATCTTGCATTCAGTTTCAGTAAATACCCTTTTGGATACATTAGATAATAGAAGGCACATAGATATTTCACTGTTCTTTGCTCTTTTTTTTTTTCCTTTGTCATCTTCCTCTAGTTTATTTTCATTTTAACTTCTGTTTATATCTATGGCTCTTGACTCCTCTCTCAAACTCTGCTTACTTCACAAATTCTTAAAGGCCTTCACTTATCAAATCCTTTTAGTGTCTCTCTTAAGGACTAGATATCACTGAGTTTGATGAAAACATAAACAAAAAGTCCACAAATATCAAAGAAAGCACACCTTATTAGAGGAGAACTAATGAGTAAATAAATTGCTATATTCAGAAGTATGCGCCATAGCAGATATGAATAATTTTCAAAATCATAACCTAATACAGACCAAAAAGAGGATACTATTTTTAAAATGTATCATTTAAGTGGTATTCTGAATGAAAAATAGAAATTGTCATAGTGAAGAAATTAGGCCAGGAAAATTTCAAGTAGTGAAAATGGAATGTGAACCAAACTTATATGGCAAGGAAAGGGTTTGGCAATGATACATTTGTGGGTGGTGTAGATGAGACTGAATTTATATTCTGGGGCACAGTTAACAAATTTTGTAAGATAAAAGAAAGACTAAGCAACAGAACGATAATCAAAGCTATTGAACAGAAAAGTGCTATTGAAAGGGGCACCAGAATTTTCTAGTTTAGAAGACTATGGAAATGACAGTTGTCCCTACTCATGGGACTGAGTTCCTATCATAAATCTAACCATATTAATTTCAAAACAGAATGCCCAGACAACAAGTTCTACAGAGAGTACAGGACTCTTCAGGATCAGAGCTGCAAACAATGTGATTTCTTTCAGACTAACCCTAAGAGAGAAAAATTGAGAAAATTTCTGTGCATTCAAACCAACGTGTTTAGCGTCATGTCACATGAAATTTCAAGAACAATATGAAACATTTAAATAGAAGATTCTACAGATTTTCTTACAGTATAACTAAGATAAGGAAAGTGGACCCTGAAAAGATTCAGCTTTAATAAATCCAAATTCCAATCTGCAACTACATATGCCAGTATCAGCAAAACACTCAGCATGGCAAATACTTTATATTTTTAACCATCGTTGTCTGTTATTTCTGGGCACATATTTGATCCAGCCTTTCATCTACAGTTGAGTTTTTGTGTTAGGATCAGGTTCATTGTCTGTTTTCCATATTTGTATTAGATTTCAGAGAAAGCAGCTTTACTTTACGCTCAACTCCTCTAGAATCAAGTTTACTAGTGGATGGAAATAGGTTATTTATAACTTACAGAGGGAAAATCCTTGCTTTGGGTTTTCTTTATACACTGGATGCGCAGTGGGTGTGATGTTTCTTTAAATCAGAGAGCCAAGATCAGATGCCTGTATTCGATTCTGGAAGGTTTGAGACACCTGGAGGTTGTTTTTATCTAATTAGGACAAAAGGGCCTCCACTTAGAACAGTCTGCTTTATTAACATTGGCTTTTTAGTTCCGTGAATGATAAAATCCAACTTAATCTAACATTATTTGGTCTTCCATTTGCTACTATCTCACTATTGTTATATTGTTTCCCATGTGTTTTACTCTGGTGTTCTGTTAGTCAAGACTGTTTTGTTTTAAATGTACTAAGCCAAGTTAAAAAAAAAAAACCTTAGGCCAAGCTAGGAATTTATAGTCTCATATACCCATAAATTTAGTGATAATTTGGCGTGAATAGATATAGGGACTCAAATAATGTAATCATGAGTGCTTCTCTTTCTCTTTTGGCTTTGCTTCAGTCTATGTGTTAGCTCCTTTTTCAGTCTATTTCTCCCCATATGATTGAAAAGATGGCTCCTAAAAGTGACAAGCCAAGATCTACATTGCCTGTCAACCTACGTGACTAAAATTCCTGCATTTGAGTGTCTATATATTGCATCTTCTTATATCAGCATTCTGATTGGACTTGCTTAGGATGTTTCACTACCCATACATACTACTCTACCCATGGAACATTGTAATTTACATTTCATCCAGAGACAATGTTTGTCTACCTCGGACTGCATGTCTGTCGTTGGGGACCATAGGGGTGAGCAGCACGACCTTGATGGACAGTCTGGAAGTGGAGCAGTAGTTATTTACTCAAGGAGTCTGGCAAACTATGTTGTCTGCCTAAAGCTTAATTCCAAATGGATTTTCTATTTCTTATAGCATAAGCAACTATCAGCACACACATAAAAATTATTCTTTTGTATATCCAAATAGAAACTGATGATACATCATTTTATTCTATTTCCAGTAATGCCTCAGTTCATGAATGCTTCTGTTCATAAGCAATTTGGTTCTCAAACAGAAGTGGTCAGAAAAATTTGCCTCCATTGAAAAACTCTAGATCTGGTGATGAATTCAAGTGCAAGAATCTTCCCTGCTCTGACACGTGGTGGTGACTTCCTCTAATTGAGATCATGACCACAGACAGACCTGCGCACACATGCTGTAAAGCTTTTTTGTGTGCTTTTTAGCACATAAAGTACTGTACAGTATTATTGAATCTAGTGTGGCTCCAAAGAAATCCCAGAGCAAGCATGATGGTAGAAAGAAGAGACAGAGAGATAATGAAGGTAACCAGAATGTGCAGAGTAGTAATGAAAGTGACACAAATGTACAGAGCAATAATAAAGGTAAACAGAAAGTGAAAAGCAAGCATGGTAAGAAGGTTTTGAAGAAAATCAACAGCAAATCGAAGAAGAAATCGTAGAAAAGCATAAGCATGTTATTTGTGTGACTGATCTGGCCTCAGAATACGAGGTGGTGAAGGAAAAATCTTGAATATTTTGAAGAACAAAGAAGACATCAAAGGAGCTGATGTGGCAAAAGGAGTAATGGTGTTAACCAAGCAGAAGACACATGTACTACAAGAGGTGGAAAACTTCTGTTACTGTGACTGAACGAGAAACAGCTGCCAGGTGATAGTGGTAGTGAAGCTATGATCTAGGAAAAATCCAGGAAACTTCACAGTGATTTACTGCAAGAAAATTCTTCTACAAGTACAACAAGTGATGAATTTAAAGCCGTAGAAGGTGGTTTGATAAATTCCTCAAGAGAAGTGGCATCCACAGTGTGAAAAGACATCCAGTTCTGACAAGGCAACTTCAGAAGACTATAAGAAAGAATTTGCAGATTTCATGAAGGGAGAAGGATGCACCTTTCAACAAGGGTTCAACTGCAATGAAACAGTGCTCTTCTGGATGAAGTTGGTGAACAGAACCTATTTTACCCAGGAGGAAAAGGCACTACCAGGGCACAAGCCCATGAAGGACAGATTGACCCTTTTGCTGTGTATGAACGCAAGTACTGCCTGAAGATTAAGCCACAAGTGGTGGACCACTCCCAGACCCCTTGTGCATTCAAGAAACAGATTGTGAACAAGTCCAGACTGCCTGTCATGTGGAGGGCCAATGCAAAACCTTAGATCACAAGGCAGTCACCCATGAAATAGCTACTCATGGTGTTCACACCCACCATTGAGAAATACCTTTCTGACACCCAATTTCATGAAAGGTGCCTTCTTCTGATGGACAATGGCCATGCCATGCTCTCTAACCTTGGTAGATGATATGGACACTGAGTATGATTTCATAAAGGTCAAGTTTCTCTCCCTTTCACAACACCTTTTCTGCAGCCCATGGACCAGCAAGTGATTGATAACTTCAAGAAGCTATATATAGAGGTGTTCTTCACTGGGTGTTTTAATGTTATTGAAGAGATGTCATTGACTGAAAGAGTTCTGTAATAAACATTTCAATGTCCTCTACTGCATCAACCTCATTGATTAACTGTGGGTAGATATTACATACTGGACCTTAAACTCAGCCTGGAGAAAATCATGGCCAAAATGTGTCATTGAACATAACTTTGAAGGATCTGATACACACATACTAGAGGAGATTGTGTTCATGGGCAAGAGTATGGGTCTGAACATCGATGGTGCAGACATAAAAGAGCTTTCTGAGGACCATAAGGAGAAGCTGATGACGGTAGAACTTGGTGAGCTAGAGTGAGAGCAGAAGGTGCTTTTTGAGGAGCATTCCACTGAGGAAGAGGAAGACAGGGAGGAAGTTAGCAGTGATGTGATAAAATCCATTATAGAAAAATGGAACAAGTCCCAGGATTTCTTTGAGAAGCATCACCCTAACATAACTGTAATGAACAGAGTGTTGAATCTGATGAATGATAATGTGGTCTCTCGTTTCTGGAGGATTACGCAGTGCAGGAAAACACAAGTGACATTAGACAGATTTTTCATCAAAATTGATTCTGTAGCTAAGAGGCAAAGAAGAGAGGAAATTTCATCCACTTTCCTGTCTTCCATACCAGAAGTTAACTCAAGCAAGGTTAATGTTCTCTCTCTTCATACTGTACTGTACTGTAATTTGTTTCATATTTTTGTGATTAAAATATATATATGGTTCCTTGCCCATCAACTGAAGAATGAATAAGAATGATATAGCATTTTTATACAATGGAAAGCTAGTTGGCTATAAGAGAAGATAACCTCAAGGCACTTGTAGGTAAATGGATACAACTGGAGATCATGCTTATGAGGGAAATGGTTCAGAGTGACATGAGTGAACATTGTGTTGTCTACCTAGTATAAAAAACTAAAGGAGTTAGTGGGATCCAAAATGCACAATAGATATTGTGAAAGTGAAAGGGGAGGAAATGTCTAAGAATTGAAGGCAGTGGCCATTGTTAATCTATTATCTTGTTTTGCAGTCCTATACTGTTTTTATTGTTCTGTTTTGTTTGGTTTTATTCTGTTTTGTTTTGTTTGATTTTATTATCTTTGATGGCATGGGCTGCTATTTCAAAGATAACAAAATATATATGGTAGCCATTATTGATTTCCTATTATCCTGTTTCAAAGCCCTGTGTTACTTTCACTGTTTTGTTTTGATTGATTTTATTCTATTTTGTTTTGTATGATTTTATTATGTCTGATGGTATAGGCAGCTACTTTGAAGATAACAGGAGGCATTATGGTAGCCATTGTTGATTTCCTATCATCTTGATTTGAAGTCCTGTATTGCTTTCATTCTTTTGTTTTGATTGACTTTATTCTGTTCTGTTTTGTTTGATTTTATTATGTCTGATGGTATGGTCAGCTATTTTGAAGATAACAAGAGGCACTATGGTAGCCATTGTTGATTTCCTTTTATCTTGTTTTGAAGTCTTGTATCACATCCATTGTTTGGTTTTGATTGACTCTATGCTGTTTTATTTTATTTGGTTTTATTAATATAATGTTTGGTTTATTTGGTTTTATTAATATAATATATATGATAATATATTATCATATATATATGATTCAGAATGGATTAATCTGATTTATATAAAAATTTTTAGGAAAATTTGATTTGGATTGCTACCAAAATCAGTTTGTGACCATGTTCATAAGCATGAGCGGGATTAATCTTAATCATTGAACCTTAAAGGAAAACTTGATTTAGTTTATGACTAATTTGATTCATGACCAGAATTGTGGAATGAATTAAGTTTGTGAACCTAGGTACCACTGTATTTCCATTGTGTATTTACAAGTGTCACATGCAGGTGGGAGATATTATACATCCAGAGTTTTCAGAAATTATCTCTTTTCATGTGCCTTTCTTAATAAAAAAGGAAACATCCTAAAATTTCCCCAGTAAAATGTACCTTCTCCTCAAAACACATGAAAAGATATGCTTCCAGAAATTGACCAGGTGAGTATTACTAATTTCTACAATAGACTCAAAATGCCAGAGCTGGCAGCATGTTCAGCATCCTCTGTACCATATTCTATATGGATAAAGCAGGAATACGTGAGCAAAATCAAGATTCTGTAAATAAGAGGAAAAGGGAATGCAATGCATGCTCTATACACAATCTAGACTGTTATTTGGTGAAGCAATCTGACTGCTTGCAAGCTTGTGCTTTAAGATTTTCTTCAGAGTTTATCATTTTTTGTAACAATATTTGGGAGGAGTTGATGATTCAGAAGTTTTTAGGTTGCAGTCACGCGTTCTTGTCTAATGAACTGAAGAACAATTCTAGCTGTATGTCTTCATGAAGATTCTAGTAAGTTACTGCTGTTGCTATTGCTATTTTGTTTTGTTTTGTTTTGTTCTTCTGGTTCATTGTGTCAGCAACCAGTGCCAGAAATCGAATGAAGGATTTACTTCTACAGTTTGTATCTCTCAGCAACAAGTTTCAGGGTTATTGGGATGCCCTAAATCTTCAATTAATGGTTTCTATGTGGCATTCAGATGGGTATTTAAGGTGGAGAGATTTCCCCCTACACCACTGGGTTGGAGTACAGTGGATGGTGCTTCACAGGGGGATATTATCTATCACACTAGCAGTTCATACACATAGGAGGATTGGACTGTGGTCCATGTATTTGGTCTCCCATTTCTTCATCTTGTTATTTCTAAATCTCACCATATGATTTCCTATCTTCTCACCTTTCTTTGTACCAACTACAGTGCCAATGATGATCTGGCCATCAGTAGTAACTGTCATTATTCATATTTAGAAAGATTCATTCTGGTACACACTTTTCCTTTTCAAAGGAGAAATAAATGAGACCAATGATCACTTTTTAAAACCTTGCCCAAGGCCATAATAGACTTTAGCAGCTCAGCAATTTTTTCCCAAGTAGCTCAGTGACCTACCCCAAGTAGCATTTAGTACAACTTAGTTAGAGAAAGTTTAGCTAACTCTTTCACTTCTATATGATAAGGATTGACTGTTTATTTTTTCAGCCAAGAATAAATGACTGCCTATCCCTTATTGATCCTCCCCTCAAGTCACTGGTCTCACTTCTACTCTAAGCCCTGTCATGTGTAGTAGCTTACTGGGAAGTATCAATTTCTGTATTAGGGAGAAATATTTCAGTTATAATTGTTTAAAACTTTATTAAAATTGAGTTTTTGGCTTTCCAAAAATAAACATTATTTCATTTGACCAGAAAATCTGCAGATTACTCAGCTATGGACCCAGTGGGAACAGGACACAAAAGCTATTGCCAGAAAGCTGTCTCGGCTCTGCTCCACACTTCTCACTCAAGTTCTTCTCATGAGTAAGAAAGGACTGTTCCAGCAGCCCCTAGTCTACATGTTCATGGTTTGTAAGTGAAGAGGAAGAGACATTATCTGTCCTCCATATTCATGCATTCAACATATCTGAATCTTTATTTTGAAGGAATTACTAGGGTCAGATTCGTTTACCTGCACAACTCATCTTGCACAAGGGAAAATGCATGATTGGATCATTCTGTGTCATGAGGTGCCTTCTCTTTGGCACATCTAGCAGGTAGAAGGTTAGAAGATGGTTCGTAAAGTAGAGGCTCTGGGATGACCAAAGTAATGTTCTCACCACAGTAGAAGAGGAAGGAGGCATGGCCACATTCAAACGTGGGCACTGTGTATCGCCTAACCATGGTTACTTAAGTGCCCCAACTTCATTCTGCTAATACTTAACAGCCAGTTTATATTGTGTGGGAATGTATTTGTCCAGCACGTAAAAAAGAAATTGTGTGGGTATATCTTAAAGAGTTCTTCAGATGAACCTGCTTCCAAGTGTGAAATGTTTTTATGAGAAAACCTCTGCAACTTGAAGTTAATTTATGCAAAGGGAGATGGGGGTTAGAATCAGCAACACAAAGCCATTTCTCAAACTGTCTTTTTCACAGCCTACATTCAAAGATTCTGCGTAACCTGCCCACAAAATCGAGCAAAAAATTTTCACCACAGAATAAACCTCGATACTATTTTCTTTCCCAACAATATTGCGTTCCATCTTCCTGATTATTCCAGTGAACAGATCATGTGAAAGCATTAATGATTGCACAATGCATGAGGTTAGTAAGGTAAGTGAAGCTCATAATTACCTCATTTACATTCTTTTATTCACTGAAACAGAATTCTTAATGACTTTTATGTGAAATGCAGGGTAATCAGCACAAATGAAGCTTTCTGGTGCAGAGTGGAGAAAGGAGCCAAGTTGCTGGCTCTCAGCAGAAAACATGTGATGAACGGTCAAACAAAACAGCCCAGCATGGAAACCTGAGATTTAGGTTTTAGGAGACTGAGCAAAGTGTTATGTTTCAAGAGCTTAGTATAACTAGGTTGAAATATAAAAAGGAAGGCTTAAAACCAGGAAGAACCAGTACAATCATGCTATCTCTCTGATTTTGTTTAGAAACAACCAGCTGTTTTTGTTCAAAGTATTATGGAATAAGAAAAACCAACGAGTGTATGATCTGACCTCCATTTTTAGTCCCAGGCTATGCACAAGCTAGCTTTGAAATATTCAGTAAATTACTTTACCTCTTTGTTAGTCACTTTCCTGTCTCTGGGACATAATAATCAAAACTTGAAAAGAAATTTATTTTTTTACTGATGGTTTCAGAGCATTCAGTCCATGACATCCAGTCTCCAACACAGAAACAGCATGGCAGAAGGGCCAAGTAGAGGAAAACTGCTCAGTCATTGGCAACCAGAAAGCAGAGAGAGAGAGAGAGAGAGAGAGAGAGAGAGTGAAAAGAGGAGAGGCATGTGCAAGAATATAGCCTTCTAGGTCAGGACCCCAGTGATTCACTTCTTCCGATCAGACTCTACCTCCTAATAGGACATTTAGATATACATTCATGAATGGAGTAATCCATTATTGAGTATAGGTCCCTCATGATCCCTTCACCTTCTGAAAGTCCCACACCTGAACATAAGAGAGTTTTGGGAAACATTTTGCATCTATACAATAACAACCTCTCTGAACTGGCCTACCAGTCATTTACACATTTCATAATAACCTGGGGAGCAGGTTTTCTCAAAACAGATTCATTTGGTTTCATCCAAGTATAGTAGTTCAGTCCCTCCTGCAGAAAATTTGGACCATCACATTTTGAACTAAATCCCCAGGTGATTCACAAACAAATAACCTGAAAAAAATAAAAAACATTAAAAGAAAATACACATCAGTTAAAAAAAACTCTTTATGTGAACCACTCTTCATGTTAAGAAACAAAAATAAGGAAAAACAGAGGAAAAATAAAGAGTATTCAATTAAAGTTTACACCCACAAGGATATGACAATACAGGTATTTAAAAGGCAAAGTGAAATATAGCAAATGTATGATTCTCATACTGAACTTAACAGCAATTTGAGGCAAACAGAGTGGAGGACAGAGAATACTTCCTAACAATGAATCCTCATCTTGGAGGCACCCCTCCATATGAAGATTATCTGGATGGCCAAAGAGGAGAATCAACTTTGTAGACACTTCAGTCCAATT
This sequence comes from Cuniculus paca, assembly GCA_004365215.1. Classification (NCBI taxonomy): domain Eukaryota; kingdom Metazoa; phylum Chordata; class Mammalia; order Rodentia; family Cuniculidae; genus Cuniculus; species Cuniculus paca. The sequence continues at coordinate 19,660 of RJWT010005958.1, read as the reverse complement.
TTTTTTTTTTTTGGCACCAGGGATTGATGCCATGCCAGGCAGGCACTTAGGCCACTGAGCTAGATCCTCGGCCCTTGTGTTTTTGAGACAGGGTCTCACTATGCGGTTCAGGCTGGACTTGAGCTCACTTAGTAACCCAGGCTGGTCTCGAACTCACAACAATCCACCTGTCTCAGCCTCCCGAGTGCTGGGATTACAGGCGTGAGCCACGACGTCCGGCCCTTCAGTCCAATTTTTGCATCTCTGTTAATTTGCTTAGAACAATCAGCCTTGTGTTCCTTATTTAATTACTACTATCTCAGTCTATCCACTTTCTGCAAATGCTTATAGAAGATATAAATGATTAATGTGATATCTACACCCTTTCCATCTCTGATACATTACTGTCATGTTGGAACCTGAGTGCAGAGTTGACAGATATTCCAATTATCTTAGAGCTATTTTAGATTTTTTTCATGAGCACGATGCTGTTTTTAAATGTGAAGAAGTAACTGAAGATCATTTTAAGACCTTTAGGAACCTAAGCTTTCTGAGCCAAGAAAATGTTACTCTATGTATCATCTCATATTTATACAGTAATTATATGCATGAAGAAAAGGTATCTATGTCCTTTTAATCAAAATTTGTAACAGTTTTGTCAGTTATCAAAGATTGGGTGACTGGTGTCTTTTTCATACAACTAGCTCTCATGATTTCTTTTTTCTTATAGGAGCTGTTATAAGCAAGTATTATTATTGTAGCGAATGGTAATGCTAGCAGTAGAAGGAAATGCATTAACACCATATGGCAACCAATGGGTCATCTCTCAGACTTTCCTTCACTGGATGTCAGTATTCTGAGTGGAATAACAATGTCAGGATTGCTTTTCCCACATGTTGAATTAGTTTGTGCTACTCTCCATGATGCTATTACAGAATTTCTACTTTATTATCAAAGTTTGTGTAAGTGGTTTGTGTTTCTGTCTTTCCCCTCCAATTATTATTCCCCTCCTGTTTGAAAACACATTACAGCTGCAGGGGTACAAAATTTAACTATACATTATAGCCTGATACTTCTTAATTTCCTGTGTCTCTCAGGACTACAATCCAATAGCTTTGGTGCCCTGAAGCAGACAGATATGAGATTTGGAAGTTGGGTTTGGGAGAGGTTAGAGAGCGGTCAAGGAACCTGCACAGGGTTTGCCTGCAGCACTGGCATACCAATCAAGTGCAGGATCAGTCCTGCCTTACTCTACACTCAGTCTGTGATCTAAGGAGCTTTGGTTCTTGCAAGTTGATTGTACAATTTTTGCCTTATGACAATGGAGCCATTTCATCAACAGGGTACCCATAGACTTTGTGCTTCTACCTTACTCAGTAATCTACATAGAAACAAACCTCAAAATGGCAAAGATGCGGTGTTTTAAAATCTGATTATGGCACCTGAATCTGTTGCTAAGCTGCCTCATAGAAAAATCCTACTTAAAGTTGTTTTACGCTTAACAACCATCTTCTAGAGAGAGGGACTGCAAGTGTTTGTTTGAAAAAATATTTTTGCAACCATCGAATATTGCTTATTCCTATGCAGTAAAGGATATAGGTTCTTATTTATATCAGTTTGGCTTCTTCCAATATAGTGTGAAAGTTTCCATCACTTAGAGTTTGAAAATATATTAGATATTTTGTAAGATATCCTACTAGATATTTTTGTAAGATATTTTATTAGGTACTTTTGTATTTTCATTTTGATTTTATAGATATTCCTGAGATATTTTTATACACTGTCTCTGATTTTTTCCATAAAGTCTCAGTTTACAAATATTTTTGAAGCTTTAAATTACTGTTGCACATTTCCTTAGGTAAGATATATGTCCAGGTGACTCATTTCACCTTATAGGGGTACTTCTGTTCACAAATTTAATTTGTATCACACAACTCTGAGGGAGATGACGGCATTCTTGTTCATGCAGGGAAGATGGCCACAGTCATGTTCCTTACCCAGTGTACAGTTCATGAACAGAAGCAAAATTTTGCGGACTGCTTTTGTTTTTGAATCAGATTTTTCACAGACAGAAGTGTTCATGAACTACGGTTCTGCGTTACTGTACTGCACTATGTATTGCTTCTTAGATGAACTGCCCTTTTGGGCATTCTAAATTTCTCCAGTTCCTCTGTCAGAATTAGTAATATGCACAGGTGTTTAACACTACTCCACCTATCATGAGCTTTCCTAACAAGCGAGGATGCTGCGAGCTGCCACTGGCCTTTTGCAGACTGGTAGTCTTTGTACTATGCTCATCCTTTTTCATAAGGCCCCTTGATACTCTGCACCACCAAAACTTCAAGTTGTGGGAAATGTTCTCTGCCATTTGTGGAATATTCTTTTATAAAGGTCCACTGTTGTTTTGCCCTCATTGGGTTGTAGAAGTCATTGAAACTGCTTTCAGATTTTAAATTTTTCCTTTGGTCAACATATTTAGTTTAGTAAGCTGCCTCTGTGTTAAAGTAATAGCAATTCCTTGGTTCTAAGAATCCCTGCTCCAAACTATGGGTCGCGTCCTTTGTGCCAAGCCCACTATCTTGAAAATGTATATCCCACACACCATTTCTCAGAAAATTGCTTGAGATAGGGTGTGCAATTAAAACTAGGTGGTAAATCAGGAAGATAGAAAAGACTGAATCAGGAAATTACCTAGCTAGTATGATGAATAAGGGAGATCTTAAATTGATAGGTGGACAACCATCATAGATTACAGAGATCAACTGGAAAAAAGAAGGAGTATAACATGTTATTTTATAACAGAGTATAGATTTACAGTACACTTGCAAATATCAACACAGTCAACTAAGAAATTATTAGAAATATTAAGAACAGACAGGAGTTTTTTAATAACAGTTTTAGTGTTTCAAATATAAATAGTTTATGTTTGCTCAAATATAAACTAAATAGTTTAGCTTTGCTCAAACAAAAATCACATAAGAAATAAATGCAAGATGAGGTAATATAGACAATATTAGTCAAAAAGTATATTAAAAATCTCATGAATGTCTATAATATCAAAATGAAAATATAAAAGTACCTAACAAAATATATTACAACAATATTTAATAGTATGTCTTACTAAATATCTAATAAATTGTCAAAATCTATGTGGTGAAAACTTTCACACTGTATTGGAAGAAACCAAACTGATGTAAACAAGAACATATAACCTTTACTGCATAGGAATAAACAATATTCAGGTTATCTTTCAAGTCAGTGTAGTTTTAATGGAATCCATTAAAACATTGTTTGTCATATATCTGTGAAACTAGTGAAGTTAATTCAAATTCAAGTAGAAAAAGAGACAGGTGAGAATATCCAAATAATTTCTTTAAATGAGTAATTAGGAAGGAATTGCATTATCAGATAAATAACTATCATAAAACTGTAGTAAATAGGCTGTTACTGATACATAAATATACTAATGGAACACATCCAAAATAATACAAATACCTAGAGAATTTAGAAAGTTATAAAGTCAGTGTCTTACAGCAATCATGAAAAGATGTAATATTATTTTTAATAAGAGAAAAATGACAATTCTCATGTATCCCATCACTAGTTTCCTCTGTACTAGCATCTCATATTATTATGGTACATTTGTTACAATTAATGAACCAATAACAACAGATTATTACTAAAGCCCGTACTTTATTCAAATTCCTTGGTTTTTACCTAATAACATTTTTTTTCTGTCCCAGGAAACCACATCACAATTAGTCACCAAGTCTTTTTAGATTCCTCTTTGCCTGTGACAGTCTCTCTCATGTTTTTATTATTTGCAGTGATGCTCGCAGTTTCGAGGAGGACTGGTCAGGCTTTTGGTAGACTATATTTAGTATATATTTATAGGATGATTTTTCTCACATTTCCTGTTATGGCTTGTGTCTAGATAGCGCCCCATGTCACACGTGATCATAGGCAGGGCTTTTCAGAGATAACCGGATCTAAAGTGTGTGATGCTGGCATTAAGGATGTGTGATTACTAAATTAGCCCACTGATTGGTTTGACATAGTTTTGGATGTGGATAATGGGAAGGCTCACCCTGGGTAGGCAGCCTGGATAGAATATAAGGGACAGAAAGAGGGCTGCTCTTGTCACTGTTGCTGCTTCACTTCTTTGCTACCTTGCTGCCTTCTTCCCACAATGAACCGTTTCTGCTCTGCAGTGCCCTTCTATCAGCCACCCTGCCTGGGAGCCAGCCAACTGTGAACTGAAACATCTAAAAGTGGTGAACTATAAGAAACCTTTCCTCTTTTAACCTTGAATGTCAGATATTTTGTCTCAGCAATGAGAAAATTAACTAAGACAGTTTACTCTTAGGTTACGCTTTTCGGAGAGAAAGGAAGCAGTCGTAAAGTACCATTCTCAACACATCAAATCAAGGTACATATACCCCTCATGATCTGTCCTATGACTGTACACCTTGACTGTCCAGTTGATAGAGTGTTTATTAAGTGCTCCATTGTGAAGTTACTCTCTTTTCCCCTTTAGTTACGCTATAGTCTGTCAGGAAGTCATTTTGCACAACCTGTTCTTATGATGTGGAGAATTACACTCTGCAATATTTTCTCCATTTTTAAAATTTGGTCATTTAGTTATATCAGCATGGAGATATGGCTAACAATTTGGTGCCTGAAATATAACCCAGTAGTTATTTATCATTTTTTGTTACTCATTGCTCAGCTTTCTCCAACTTTGGCCATTGAGAAATCTCTCATTTGTCTTCTGCATGCCTTCAACATGCCTCTATCACTGTTTGGTTTTTTATTGTGAACATTTCCTTATCTATGGGCACCTTGTGTATATTTCCTGCTCACCCCTAGATCAGCTGCTTTTTCCCCAAAAACACTGCTACTTTTATTGGAGAGAGGTAGTAGAATGGAAGATCTAGGCACTAATCTTTTTCCTGTTACAGGGTAAACCATTGTGTCCTGGACCTGTCAACTGGAATAGCAGGAAAATTATATATATATATATATATATATATATATATATATATATATATGTTAATATATATTATAGAATATTTTATCATATATTAATATAAAAATATATGGTATGTATTAATCATACTTTTCCCATGTCTGTATCTATTATGATTTCCTTAAATGTCCATCTGAGTCAATATTAAATCTGATTTACATTGATGTCTCCAAGTGTAACACATCATCATGTGAATCATTCTAGACACCTCCCATGGCTTATCTGTTTTGCCTGTAACTTTAGACACTTAACAGTGAGAAAAGTGGATCCCTCTGTCATCCATGTATGCAATTGTTCAGTTCCAATATACTTTTCAGACAGGTTAAAAGTCCCCTTGAGAGGGAAAAAAAAACCCCTATATTTATTAGAAAATACTGCTAGGTACTGCTTTTGTGATCTTCAACCTTACAGATCCATTCATTTTCAAAGTCACTTAGGTAACCCCTTCACCTTGCACATGAGAAAATATGGTTCTTCATACATTTATAATGCACTTGGATTATTCTTATCACAGTGTAGTAGTCTTGAGTCTTCTAAACTAAGTTTTGAAAATTTGCAGTAAGATTTACTGTTTCCAGTGTTACAAAGTACAATAGTTTTGAACAGTGTCATGTACCTATCATTAGAATGTCATACAAAATGGTTTCACCATCCTATAAAAATCTGTGTTCTGTTTACTTAATCTTTCTTCTACCCCAAATGCCTGGCAACCACTAATCTGTTTACCATCAGAACATTTTTGCCTATTCCAGATTACCACCTAAGTGGAATTATGTGGTCTATGTCAATTAGAATACTTTGTATCTTTTTAAAATCAATGAATAATAGTCCACTAGAAAATATACCAGTTTGCTTATCCATTGCTTTATTCAAGAATATCTTGGTTGTTTCTAGTTTGATACATTATAAAGCTGCCATAAACAATCAGATACAGGTTTTTATGGATAAATTTTCAAATCGGTTGGGAAAATAACTGAGCCAACAATTGCTGAATTGTACAGTGAAACTATGTTTAGCTCTGTAACTGTTCCATAGTGTACCAGCAATAAATGACAATCCTATCGCTGTATGTCTTTGTTAGCAGTTAATATTGATAATTTATTGTACAGTAATTTCTCATTGTGGTTTTGGTATGCTCCTCTCTATACTGTTGAGCATTTTTTAGTATACTTATGTGTCACCTCCATATTTTCTGATACAGTACCTATTCAGATCTTTTCCTATCATTTAGTTGGGTTGACTTACTGAGTAGTAACAATTCTTTCCCTTACAAACATTTTCACAAAGCCAGTGGTTTGTTTTTAAATTTTCTTTTAAATTTATGCAGAGAAAAAATTTTAGTTTTAATAAGGACAGAAATATCAATTTTTTATGCATCATGTTACTACTTTAAACAACTGATAAGAATAAAAAGGGCTATGAGAGTAGCTCAGTTCTGGAATGGTTTCCTACCATTTGCAATCCCCACTAGAGAGGAAAAAAAAAAGAAGAGAAAACAAATAGCCTTGTGAGGAGAATGTACATCAGTGATAGAGCACTTGCCTAGCATGTGTAAGGCCCTGCATTCCATTCCCAGTATGGTAAGAAAGAGTATTTTATTTTATCTTCATTTATTATTTTTCTAGATATTGTCCTTTTTATTTAGATTAAGTTTTCTTATCTGTATTATTTCTTTCTGGTTGACGAACTTCTTTTATTGTTTGTTACAGGAAAGCTCTGCTGGTGAAACATTTCTTTCCATTTTAGTTTGTTTGGGAAAGGATTTCTCCTTCCATTTTGAAAGACAGTTTTACTGGATACACAGTTCTAAGTCACTGACATAGTCTTTCAATGTGTTAAATACTTCGCTATAGTCTACTCTTGCTTGGTGGTTAATGCAAACCTCTACAGCAAACCTTAATCTCATTTTTTTTTCCTAATTAAGACATTTTTGTTTTTGTTTCTTTTTTCAAGTTCCTTTGAATTTGGCTGTCTGCAATTTGAATAAGATGTGCTTAGTATTTTGTGTGTGTGTGTGCACAGTATCAGTAGTAATAGTACTAATAGTGGTAGTGGTAGTGGTAGTGGTAGTGGTAGTGGTAGTGGTAGTACTTAGTAGTGGTTATCTTGCTTCTTACTCTGAGCTTCCTGGACCTGTAGCTGGTGTCTTTCTCTGTCATTATTACTTCAATGTATATTTTTCTTCGTTAGTCTGTCTTCTTGAATTCTAATTTTTCATACAAAATGCATTTTGATATTGTTCCAAAATTATTTGATATTCTGTTTCCTTTTTTGAGGTTTTGTTTATTAGTGTTTTTTTTTTTTCTTTGTATTTCAGTTTGGCAAGTTTCTATTGACGTATACTGAAGGTCACTTACTATTTTAGCAAATATATCAAGGCTATTCACAAGCCCATTAAAGATATTCTTTGTCTCTATTGATTACTGTTTTCCTTTTGACTTCTTCTTAGATAGTCCTTTTCTCTGTTCACACTGGATTTCCCCTTTGGTGACTTTACTGTGTTCATTATAGTATTTTTGATAATTCCAAGTCTTTGTTGTATTTACGGCTGGTTCTTCTGGTCCCCTGTTCTTTCAGAATGCTTTTTTTTTCTTTTGATTTTTGACATGCTTTGCACAGTTTTGTTATAATCTGGACATCTGTATAGGAGATTAGAACTAAGGTAAACAGGCCTTTAATGTGAGAATTTATGTTTATCTAGCTAAGAGATGAAGTGTGTTTAATGTTTGCTGTACCTGTAAATACCACAGGCTTGAACTCGCCCTGGTCAGCTTTTCTTTTCTCCCTCTCTTTGATGTTGGGTTTCCCTCACTTGTCCTCTGAGAGTCTGTCTTGCAGCACACTCCGCTGTAACTCAGTAACTGCACTGTAGTCTTAGCGTAGACTCATCCACCTCTCCATTCCTGACCACCGCTCCCTCCCTTGAATGCTGTGTTTCCGGTCTATTTATCTGAAGTCCTTACCCGTTTGACTATCTTTTTTCTTCTTTATGAAGCAGGAAGGCTAGAAGGAGTTGTATGAAGAACTGTTTTCCCCTGTCTGGGATAAGACCCTGGCAAATGCTTCCCTGCCTTTGTTATGGAGGATGGGGTGGGTTTCAAAGTGTTTCTTTTTCCCTTCCCACTGGAACTAAAATGTATTTCTCAGACTTCTATCAGAATTTCTAGCGGTAAAGCCCACAAGAGTGTGCGCCTCCCAGGACTGGAGCCCCGAGAAGATTCTGACTCTCCCTTTATAGTCTCCATGCAGCCTCCAGCCATTTGTCATAATTAGTATTTAAATATTCCTGCTGGTTAAGGACTCCAGTATCTCCTTCTGCAGGTAAGCAGATCTGGTTTTCCCTACCTCTACTGTTTTCTGATAGGTACAAGACAGGTAATTGTTTTAAAATAGGTTCTTATTTTTTATGTAAGGGCTACAGTAATTTCTTCCAAGATATTTATATGTTTAAATTGAAAACTTTTATTAGACTTTAACTTTTGCTCTTTTTTTCTCAAGAACAAGAAATGTGTTATTTTCTTCACCCTTTGGTTCAGACAGATTTGTTTTCCAATTTTGATTTCTACCTGAACAATAACAAGTGCTGTTTTTTCTGATCCAGCTTTGCTAACAATGGCTAAATAAGGTTGAAGCCCTCTGATAGAAAAATCACTAAAATAAAAAGTCCACTTTGCTTCCTTTCACACATGCCAAGCAAAATAGAGAAAATAATGTCTACTTTCATTGTCCCAGCATTATAGTTATGATTTACTGAATCTCCAAAATTTCAATTGAATAAACCAAGTAATTGGCCCATTCTCTCTAAATATGGAAAGGTTAATAATAAAAAAGAATCAGGGACATAATTACCTGTCATTCACTGCCATTGTTTATATCACCCACTTCATAACTAAGCTTCCAGCAAGTACTATTCAGTTTATTTCAATTGCATAAAACAATGAAATAAACTGACTAAAGAAATTTTCAAAAGGAAATCACTATTTCTTATCTATGTCTCTGAGTGTGTTTGTGTGTGTATGTACCTGTGTGAGTAATGCCACAAGAATACCTCTACTCAATGAAATTGTAAAAAGAGGATTGAGTGGTTTTGAAAGTGACAGTGATATAAACATGAATATACATAACCATGATTTTTCTTCTCTCTCTTTTTTTTTTTGTCTCACTTTGTTTCAAGAGTGGTTCTAGTTACCCTTAACATTAGCATTAGTGTTGCAGATAACAAAATTGTGTACAATGATATTTCCAGAAGACATTTGTCTTCCTTGTTAGATTAAGAGACCTGGGTGCCAAAGAATTTGGGAAAACCCAGTAAGCTATGGAGTTGCAAAAACATATGTCCTATTTCTGCATTTAAGTTAACATAATTACTAAACTCTGCTTTGCCATTGGTATAGGTTGAAAGTTCCCATGGCCTTAAAATTTATATGTTGAAACCTAATTCTAGTGTATTGGAATTGCTAAGTGGGGGCTTTCAAACATGAGTAGGTCAGGAGGGCAGGGTCTTCATGAATGAGAGTAGTACAACTTCTAAAAGATACTCCAGGGAGTTCTCTCAGCCCTCTAATCATATGAGTTCTTAGTGAGAGGACCAGCTCTTTATGAACCAAAAGGTGAGCCCTCACTAAGCATTGAATGTTCTGATATTTTGATGCAAGTCGTTCTATCATCCAGCAGTGTGAGAAAAATTTTCTGTTCTTTTGGAACCACACATTTTATGGCTTATATTGATACTTCTGTAGTTCTAGTGGCTTGAAAGAACCAAAACAACCACATTTGTGGAAAAGACTCTAAATAAAGTATATGAAAAGTAACCTATGATATAAAATTGGTGAATAGATATTCACACATCACACTTGTGAGAAAAACCCAAAGCAACATAATAAAGGCTTTGAAACCAGAGTGACATTTTGAACCATCATCCACAGAGAGTGTAGCAGGACTCATAGTCAGATCTTAATAAGGTTTTTTTCTGCTCAACAAAGAAAATAGCAACATTCTCTGGAATAAAAAGAAGATTCAAGGTCTAACAGTAAAATATTCAAAAATTTCAAGTCACAATGAAAATTATTTGATATACCAAGAACTAGTAAATTGATCAATTCTAAATAGAAAAGACAATTAACAGATATCAGGGTGACATGACTCAGATATTAAAATTAATCAAAACTTTAACCACAATTATAACTATGCTCTATGACATAAAGCTAAATACTCTTTAAATAAATAGAAAGTAGAAGTTGTAACATAGAAGTAAAAAACTATGTAAAATAACCCAATTGAAATTTTATAATTTAAAAACACAATAAAATATGAAACTTAAAAATAAACTATTTATAGAATAGCTTTATTAGCAAAATGGACACAACTAAGGGTAGTCAATGAATTGAAGTTTTATATAGAAATTATTATCCCTAAAAAACAGATAAAATATTTTTTTAAAAGTTACCTATTTTTAAATGAAAATAAAAACACTTGAGGATTATAATTAACTCTGTACTATACACTGTGTAATATGTACTCTATGTGGCTCTAAAATCATGATAATCAAAGAAACTGTAGATATTCATCTTATTTAACCTATAGAAACAGGCAACTCCTGGGCCTGCTCTTGGGAAGATACATTTCTCTGAAAACAGCAGTAGGCAGAAAATTGCATGGAGATAAAGAGATTAAAGAAAAGAAGTTTGTAGTTCTCATAAGGAAACGTTTACTATATTTCTTATCCCTCTGTATGAGGTCAGGCCAGTATAGCTAAAAGTAACCCAGGTGTATTTTGATATTGTTCAACAATATTTTATCTATTTCACAGTCATTAGTTATTTCCTCAGTGAAAAATTCCTGAACTGGGAAAAGCTATGAGCTCACATACCTGATGTGTCCATTGATGACTTGGTCAAATCCAAGGGTGACTGCAGTAGTTTATTGGTTGGATTACTATTCCTGTGCTTCTCTGTGTCCTTGCCTGAGTGAACTCAGGCCACACAGAGGGTATGTAAGACCATGGAATCAAGGCATAACACACAAAGGTACGTTGCAGTATTTAAACATTTCTAGTCTGATGGACCTGAAATGCTATATTTCAGAGGTTGGGTTATGCACTGTCCTGATTAGGAGCACAGGCAGAACTCACTTTGCATAGCAGCATGGGGCTATAAAAAATCATTGTACAAACTGAAGCAGAAAACCATCTAATTAATCAATGAAAAAAATTACAATTGTTAATTAACCTTTAAAAATTCCTGTCCAAATATTTAAAATGATCTAACATTTACTAAAGGGACAGTAATTTAAAGCACTAGAAACACTAAGAATTGAAATGTTTTATTTATTTGCAAACAAGTTGTTAAGAACTATTTAAGTGATGCTTGTGTGTGATTCACAGAACGCATTTTTTTTTTCCTGGCACTGGCAAATTGTCATACTCCTTAGTTTAGAATATTTTATTTATACCTTCTTCATCGTAAGAATGCAAATATCACTGATAGTTTCATTGTTGTAAAGGTCTTTCGTGGGTGTCACTTCCACTGGGCATCTTTAGCCTTTTCATTATAACCATGCCGCTATTCACATAGATAAGTTTGCCCTCGCTGCAAGTAAGTTCTGGCATCAAATTAGATTCTCTCAGGCAGTGGCAATGTCAGCATTCCTGTGGGCAGTTAGTTCTTCTTTATCTTCATTTACTTTTTATTCCTATTATATTCCCAGCATTAGCACTTTTCATTTCATTGTCCCACTTTTATATTTGTTAACCAATTTCTTATTTTAAGAGTAGTTATCTTTCAGTACCCATGGGGGATTGGTTCCCCCTTTTTCTAGGCTTGCCAAATACCAGACCCATGGATATTCAAGTCCCTTGTATGAAATGGTATCGTATTTGTGTAGAACCAGCACACATCTGGTAGATTTCATCATTCATAGATTACTGTATTTACCAATGTATTATTGATATAGGAGAATGAAACTCACAAACTACTACATGTCCCAGTACAAGTTTGTGTTCTCTAAAATTGAAGAATGAATTTTGGGAACAACAGAGGTTAAAAGCAGAATATATTTACTGAAAGAAAGAAAGCTTCTGTCTGAGAGACAGAAGGGGTCCCGAGCGGGTTACCAAGAACTCTGTCTTTTCTAGAAACTTTTATAGAGTAAAATCACAAGGTGAGACAGGTTCAAGGTGGGGAAAAATTGGGAACTTACAAGGTGGGCATAAGGTGGGACAGAACTGTGGTCAGCCAATAAGATTAATTGCTCAGGTAAAATTGATTAAATCAGGAACAAATGGGGAAGTGAGTCACATAGCAAGTGGGAATGCTTAACAGCAGTGACTCTTCCTGTAGGGCTTGGGATGGTGACTCCTGACTTCCTCAGGGTGATAGAGAACTATTTAGACTCTCAATTCTTAAGATGTGGGTATATTTGCTTTACCTTTTGTCTTGAGATCTGGCCCACTGCAGGAAGTGTTTGTCTCCTCCAAAGTTGCAAGGCATTTGAACTTCTGCACAGGCTTCTTTGAGGGCTCGGCCCTGTCTGACTGCCTATAATATTTCTAACTAGCTCAGTTGCCTGTAGCAATCCCCCCTTTGAAAAAGTAACCTGAACTGACGTGAGGGACTAATGGGTGATGACCAATTTGGCTTTTTCAGGCTGAAAGTAGTTGTTGATTGTCAGTCAGGGATACTCTGCAGAGGTTTTATCTAGAGGCCCTCGAGAGACACCAGGCATTTTCATCTTGGGTAGGTGTATATCTTTAAGTCTGAAGGAGACAAATCCAAAGAAACAATTAAGTATGCACAGGCCAATAATAGAATCAACACAATAATTATGAGTATAGTTAAGAAAGATTTCCATCAACAGGAGCTAGTAATGGCTTCCCATAGAAGGAAAAGGGTAAGGTCCAGGAAATTTTAGAGTCTGACATGTCATTAATTTGCTATCTAATATTTTGAACAGCTACTGAGATATTAGCAGAAGGATCAAGAATGTACCCACAGCATTCAGTTTTGCAATTTACAAATATCTCCTGTGCTGCTGTTAGAATGTTTAATGCCATCTGACTTTGGAGGATGACCTGTCTCATTAATTTTATTTTTTTTATTTAGGAGAGAGAGATCAGCTGTGGTGTCCTTTAAGACCCACTGAGTATAGTTAGTTAAAGCCTCAATACATGTCAATATTAGTAAAGTAGTTTTTATAGTATTTTATTTAATAAGAAAACTATATACATTAAGTACAGGTGCAATGTCTTTGTTTTTGCTTGAAAATATTTTGGATCCACAGTTAGCAGAATTCACAGATGTAGATTTCACAGATACAAAGGGGGCTATCTTCATGCACTTTTGTGTGAAATGATATGTGGTACAATTCCAGCAGACTTAGAAGAAATGCAATTATGTACATTGCTATCTATGTGTGAACTAAATAACGTATGTGCAATGACTAATTACAGATATTGAAACAAGTAAGGAAATTGGTCACTGATTGTGATTAGCATCTGTTACATAATGATATGTGAACCAAAGAGCTGGCTGAAAGCAAAGTTTGCATGAGTACTTTGTAGTTCATGTAGATAGTGCTTGAAAGTGAAATTATGCTTCAGGGTCACTTGTGTTGCCTGAGTGACTAAAATTTGAGTATATTAGAATTATACAAAGAAAAGACTGCTTAATATACTGAGCATCTCTTAATATACATAATGACCTTTCAGAATTCCTGTACGGAACACCTCCAGATCCAGATTTGTCACTTTTACTTCTGTTTGGCAGGACATGCATATCCTTTTGATTTTCAGTGAACTCTCTGTGTTCAAAATACTTAACTGCTTTAGTGATATGAAAGTAAATGTCTTTTTTTCCAGTTATCAGTTCTTTTCCTGATTGTGTATACTACTTTTCTTTTTTCCATATCATTTGCCCAAGTCTTAATTCCAGAAATACTCCTAAATACAGAATTATGAACAGGTGAGTTATGTGTCAGTCTAATGTGAGGCCCTTGGGAAAGAAAGCTGCAGACTTACTGAACAGGATCATTCAGCAAAGAGAAACCCAATGGGACCAGGTCTATCCCAATTTCTCAGTAAGGCATTTGGGCCAACCTGAGTTCCTCACGATTTAGGATTGTGAAATAACGACCACCACAAGCGTATAGGTAGTCAAATTAGTGTTCTCTAAGAAAACTGTTTGAGCAATGCTCCAGTTCATCACGTTCAATATGGTGTAAAGAAGAAAACAAAATGAGCACCATTTCCTCCTTTCTGGAATCTTCCAGAACGGCATATAGAGTGGGAAAAACAATATAAAAACATATCTCCTCAGCAAAAGTCTCAGAAAATGGTTTCATTTTTTATATTGTGTGTGTGTGTCTGACCTTGTATGTCTGTGCAATGTATGTGATTGTGTCTGTATACATATTTACTCATTTACATCTTCAAAAAATAACTACCTACTATATGCCTACCATTAACTTGGGTATGGAGATGGAGCCCTAGGTAAAGTGGACACAATATTTCTTATTTACTTTACTTACTGCTATTGTTATCATAATCAGTTGTAATTACAGACTGTCCCTGACTTATTATAGATTGACTTTATGATAATGCGAAAGAAATGCATATTCATTAGAAACTCTACTTCAGTTTTGAATTTTGATCTTTTCCTGGGCTTATGACACATGGTAAAATAATCTCTCAAGATGCGGGGTGCTGGAAGCAAATCGCAGCACCCAGCCAGCCACAAGATCATAAAGAGAAACAGCTGATACTCTGCTGTATACTGTGTTCTGTCTGTTAGGTATGTGAAGTGCATTCTCTACCTTTTATATTCGCAAGCCAAAATGGGTTTCCTGGGACATGACCCTATTATAAGTGGGGGAATATCTATGCCTGCATTTTCCTCTATGAACCTTAGAGCAGGTAGACACAGGTCTTTCTGAATTCATATCGAAATGACATTGGAAAAAAATAGAACATAAAGCAATGGTCTAGTATATAATCTAAGGTTCTAAATTTCTTCAAGTTTAGTTTTTTCATAGATTGGGAAAACCATAAATTTATTGTGGCATACTCATGAATTACTGCTGTGAGTACTGTAAAAGAAACTGCTGTGCTGCTGAGAAAAACGGCACATATAAATGTAAGTTCAGAGTCACTGAAAAAAAATGCAGTTACACAAGTATTCCAATTCATAACCTTTCATTCAATACTGAGATTTCTATTGCCAAAATTTAACATATAAGTTTATCACTGCCTCTGTTAAAATACTGCCTAATCCATAGCATGTGGTATTTTAAGGTGTTGTGAATTAGTGATATCTTAATGTATGCATCTTGCCACAGTCTTTCCCTATGGCAGCTCTGTGTACAGGGTATGACACAAGAGTGAGAAGGAAGAAGAGCTCAAGGCAGAGCGCTACACTTACTCCCTTTCTGCCAAAACACTGCACCAGGAATGGTGATGGGGAGGCTGAGGGAAGGAGGAGGGAACAGACTGAGTTTGTTCTGATGCAAAATAAGGATTATTAGCTGCATGAGGACCATACTTTTTATATTTATATTTACATTCATATGCCCAAGAACAGCATGGTAAAAATCATAATGAAATAATGTGCATCTGTAATTATCATAATATACTAACAGAACCAGAAGGTACCATATTATGCAGCACTGAAAGAAGAAAATTCACTGTCCTTTAAATTCTTATACTGAAGTGACTACAGATTGCCGGGTGAGAATTTATATTTTTGAAGTGCTTTAATATTATTGTATGTACATGAAAGGCAAATATGACAGCCTTTATTGTGTCACAAATGAATAAGAATCTGGAGGAAAGACCTGGGCTAATTAGAAGCCACATTTTAGTCCAAAATCTCAATGCAAATCTGTTGATTTATAAGGCAAATATAACTTTCAGGACAAGTAGAAACCAGCATGTCCACTTGTGATAAAACATTGACATGGGAAATAGAATGATGTGGTCTTGAAGAATGAGCTTAAGGGTCCCAAAGATGTGAGCATGAACCTTGACTCTGCCGTGCACCTGCCTGTGATCTCAGCTGGTTTCCTGTCCTGTCCTCTCTAAGCCTAAATTAATCTGTTTGTTTTACATTTGCTGTGAAAGAGAGGAAATAACACTTACCTTACAGAGTTATTATGATGTCTTTTGTGTCAAGAGAATAGCACAGTGTTGGTGGCATTTAGATACTCAGTAAATGGTGGGTTTGTGTCATTACTTTTGTAATTCAAATAGATGATGACATCAGTCTGACAGCGTGATGTGCCTGTGAGACTGACAAGGTCCTTTGTCCCTGAATCAGTGTATGGGTAGAAACATAATGATGTTTAATGAGTTCATAAACAGTGAATTTTCACAACTAAGTTTAGGCATGCCCTTGACTCATGCACTTGGTGTTGAAGGTTAAAGGAGTATAGAATGATTACAACAACAGCTGGAGATGGGGAGCAGTTTTTATTTTGCTAGGAAGCACCATACAATGCCATCATCTTGGTCTACTAATCACATCCCTGGGTCCAGCGTCAGTGCCCAGTTCCAGAAATTATAGCTTGCTATTGCCCCAATTTGATTGAAAACATAGAGAAGGGCTAACAAACTTATGAGAGATTTATAAGCGGATCTTTATGTCAGTTCATTTTATTAGTAACCATGGGGCATGGAACTAGAAATGTTTCCAGAAACCCGTGTTCAAGTATTTTATGAGAGCATTTTTCCCCCCATGAAATCTGTGTTTTCTGTGGGCTCTCAGTTGACTGGAGAGAATGACATTTGAACAATGGGAAGTTGATTGTCAAGAGAAATGTTTCACACAGATCTGAACTGAAGCAGGGATTTTGGCATGACCTTGCTAATCAGCAAATAGCCATTATACCCCTGTGAATCAGAAGCTTTTGTCATAGTAATGCTGCGTGGAAAATACCTCAGGACTCTAACATTAAACAGGTATTTATCATAAATGTCTGTGGATCAGCAATTTGCCCCAGACTACCCGCGGTTCTCTTTTCAGCTAACATCACCTTCATTTAGGGAAGGGACTAATCGGTGAGCTAAAATGACAAGGGTGATCAAGTCATGTATCTCCCTTCCTCCAGAAGGACAGATACAATACGTTCTCCTAGAGGTGTCAGTGCATAAGAACAGGGCCAACAATACAAGCCCCTTTCAGTCTCTGTGTATGTCGTATTTGCTAAGTCCATTGGCCATGGCACATCACATGGTGAATCTCAGATTAAGTGTAGAAGACACTAAAAGTTGCCTAGGGAGGAAATTCATAATCCAGGACATTAACACCATTTAGTCAGGGTCTCATTTTACTTCATCAGTGTCTCTAATATCCACTCAGAAGTACAGACTTTTTAAAGTTCACTGCTGACTTCTTTGTATGATTGAATGATGATCTCTATTTCCTTTTAAAGTAATTTTTGTTCTGATTGAAAAATATAAGCTTATGGTAGAAAATTTCCAAAAAATTAAAATACTCCCTCACAGAAAGATAATCACCATTAACTTTCTAACACAAATCTTCAGATTGTTCTGTCTTTTTTTATTAAATGTGGTATATCTTTTCTACGAAATGTAGGAAAAATAAAATGCTACTATTAAGAAAGTCACAATTGTCTGTAATTTGAACAAGAAATAATTACTGTCAGCATTTTATCAAGTTCCATCTGATATTTTCCTCTCTGTATGTGTACACGTATTTGCATGTATATTTACATATGTTTCACTGCTTGTATGTATTTATATGTTATTTTCTTTTAAATACTTCAGTAGTACTTTGCCATTTAATTTTTTTCAAAAAATTTTAGTGAATGTATTTATTCACTATATACTAGATGGGCACACTATATGGATATACTGTAAATTACCTATTTCTCAACTGTTAAGTAATAGGTTGCAGTCAAACAATATTTCTACCCTTCAACTAAGTTTTTGAAGTCCTTACCACATGCAAAGCCCTGTTAGTAGTGGAAAAAATAGTGACTATGACAATAGAATTCTTTGTCTAATGTGTCTTTAAATAAGACTGAAATTGGTACTTGAGGTACATCTTTAGTCATGGCTTTGATTATTTATAAATTGATTTCCTCCAAGCAGTATTATTAAGTTAAAGGGTATGAATATTTTTAGTATTTTCTAAATGTGTCATTCAAATTCATTTCTAAATTTCTACATCCGTTTATTTATGTGTGCATGAGTCAGAATGTTTCCTTATAGACATTTTATCTCTGGGTTTGTGCATATACTTTTTTTAAAATCTAATTTTCCTAGTTTTTATTAGTGAATGTTGGTGATGCAGATTGGCAAGTTTCATTTTGACAGACTATATATGCATATAACATACTTTAATCATTTTCCCTATCAACCCTCTAGCTGGATCCTCATCCCTAGTTTCATGCATGTTGGGGGGTGAATTCAGTGTGTGTCATGTATCTGATCATGAATGTGCCCCCTATTTCCCACCCTTTACTCTCCCTCTTCCTCATCTCTTGTCTAATAATGGCTTTGCCTTCTATTTTTCATTACAGTTTTTAGATTCCCCATATTAAAGAGAATATGCAATATTTGTTTTACTGAAATTTAATTTTTAAAAGTAGCTTTTTACTTTGATTTCTTATTTCTTTTTAACAGTTGAACACATTTTCACATATTTATAGACCTCTTTTACTTTCTGTTATTAACTGTTTAATGACTTTCTCATTGATTGCCATGAGTTTTTCAAATTTAGAGTATTAAACCATTTCTCCTATGCATGTTACAAATGCCTTCTTTTTTATTGTTTCTTGATTATGGTTCTGACATAAAAAGGTTTTAATATTTGTCTATTTGAGTATATTGATTGCTTCCTTGAGATATCTCCCTTTATTGAGCA
Source organism: Cuniculus paca (assembly GCA_004365215.1). NCBI lineage: Eukaryota > Metazoa > Chordata > Mammalia > Rodentia > Cuniculidae > Cuniculus > Cuniculus paca. The sequence continues at coordinate 775 of RJWT010005958.1, read as the reverse complement.
AGGACAGTCTGATTTATCAAGGATCAGACAATTATTCATTTATATTTTCTTCCACATTATTTGTTTTTTAATGTGTTTAATTCATCTAGATTTTATTTTGATGTTTATTTTTATATGAAGATCTAAATTGATTGGTTTATCCTTATAAACCTAGCCTATTTTCATAACATCTTTTATTGAGTAATTGACCCCTTTATCATTGATTTTTGCTGCTTCTTTTGTCTGTACTAACATTGACCTTATGACGGGTTGCTTAAGGGTCCTAACTGTTGGCAGAGTTTAGTACTTCTTCCATATTCAGTGGCAGTGCAAAGCACGTAGTCTATTTCATAAGAATTAGAAGTCATATAGTTATGAAAAAATCTTAACTTAGAGATAAAAAATATCTGGACTCAAATCCTTGCTCTACAGCTTCGTGACTATGGGAACATGAGTGGCTGTTTAATTTTTCTGAACCTGCTTCCTTACCTGCAATGAAACCAAAATAATATCCTCCTGGTACTCTGTTGTGTGCAGCAAATAAGATAATACAGGTCTGAGAACTCTGTGAACTACAAAATGCTTTACTAATGTTAATCTTTACAATTAGAAAGAAGAAACCGGGACTCTGATCTCATTGTGCAACTGTATTGGATATGGATGGTTTTGATTTCACATAAACTCAGTAAAGCAGGTGAAGTAAGGCAGGAAAAGCCCAGCCAGATCTCTGCTGTATTATGCTTTAAAGAGGTATCCTGGAACTTCTTGAAAAACATGTCTCCCATTTTTGTACTAT